>JANHGB010032237.1:0-42254 GCA_026283785.1 Coracopsis vasa | reverse complement strand
GGGCAATATGCTTGGTTGCATATTAGTTAGGCCCACTTATTTTCCAGACTGGGATGCTACTCAGAGAAAAGTATCCCCAGAGATCCCTTGCAGCAACTACTAGGGCCATCTTTTTCTACACAGCATTTATTTCCCACACTTCTGCAAGGCAAGTAATGAAGAAAACTGATTTCCAGTAAGCTTTATCAGAAAACAATCTAAATCCCAGCACTGCTACCGACAAAATTGTATTGATTAAACAGAAAAATCATTCTAATAATAACCTGATACACATGTAAGTGTGATTTGTTTCTTCTGTACAAAGCAGTGGGGAAAGAAAAAAAAAAGATAAAGATCTGGTAACAAGAGAAAAACAAGAAATTGGAGCAAACATAGGCAAAACTACAATTTTGTTCTGAAAGAAGCTTTTGAAAGCCTCAGTCAGATCAAAACATGTTTTTCATTCTCAGAAGATGGTATGTGTTACTTTCACAGTACCACTAAGTAAAATTAACCTCACGGTATCATGATCAACAATGGCAGTATACAAAAATCTCATTTAATTTCACTTAAGTCTGTTCTTAATCCAACTGGAGTCCTGTTGGGAAATTTCTTTATTTTTTTTCAAATTTCATGTATAAAACTGAAGACAGAAGAAGAGGTTTTAGCAAACTTTTCTGAGGACAGGCTGTAGCAGATCAGAATTGAATTTGTAGCCAATATTTCTCCTAACCAAAAATGTTTCATGAGGTAGTATACTAACCAAATAGCTCTAGGAAAAGGGATTTGATAGCAAATACTGTCTACATGGTTTTTTGGAGCCCCTTTAGAAGAAAGGAAGCATTATATCACACTGTTTAAAAATACTACCGGAAGGGAACTAGGTTTTCTTCTCCATGTCTTTAGGGAACTGTAATCAGTATGTGATGAATCAGAAGAGCAAGGCAAAAAGGATGTTGGTTTGAACTCCAAACCATGTTCGTAGCATTGCACTACCTGCCCACGCAAGATAAAGGACCAAGTCCAGATAGAACAACTAACTCGGAAACTTAAACCACTGCCCCAGGGATTGAAAGAAGCACCAAACTGACTCATTTGGGTGACTGTGGCTTATATAAAGAGGAATAAATTAGACATAATTCTTGCCATAAGAAAAAAAAAGGGGAAAAAAAAAAGAATAAAAAGAAGAAAATTAAAAAAAAAAAGGCACTTAAAGTGTGTAGACTTGAAAGCCTGGACCAAAATGGGAGAGGTCCTTTTTCAGGTCACTTAAAAAAGGCAAAAAACCAAACTGAGCCAAAATAGCCTTGTGTAAGTGATTTAAACTCTTGTAAGAATTTAAACTTAATTCAGCTGTAATCTAGGTAGCAATGTTAATTATACAGCTGAGGTAAATTGTACAGTTAGAGGATGGGCACAAATGGCAAATTTGGCATCTGAATGTTTCTGGCACAGGCAGGGAAGGCAGGGGAAACAGTAGCAGGAAAAAACAAATAAGCTTGGCTTATCTACCATTTCAATGTGCCAAGGCCAAGTGCATCTTTTGTGAAAGTGCCTCCCTACTTCTTTTAAGCACCAGTTGTGCCATTTACCAAAGTGCTTCGATTCAATCAATACAGTATTTTGGTCATACAGATTACAGAGTGATAGCTGGAGTGATTTACATGACCTGGGCGTAAAGTTAAAAAGTCATTGTCCCATCAAGTCTTATTTTGCCTTCACAAATAACGATACAACTAGAGAATAAATTATATAATAACTAAGTTCACATTTTGTAGCAAAGAGGTCAGTAAGGAAGATTTCAATAGACTGGTTTCAGGTTTGGACTCAGACCGGAATACCGCTAAATACGCACAACAGAGTTAAGCATCTGCTTGATACATGCTAACATAGTAGTTAGGACTTTTGGTAATATTCATATGTATAAACATAGGTAGTATAAGGTCTTTTATTAGAAAAAGAGGGGGTTTCACATACTGAACTGAGGCTCAGAGACAGTTGATTGGGGTTTTTTTCCCCAGAACTTGCCTTCCTGTGCAGCCTTCACCAAAGGACTTATCTCTCAGACAGTGAAATAAATAGCATCTGGGAATAAAACTCACTTACCATAAGTAAGTTGTGACAATGCGCATATAAATGAGCTGACTCAGAGATGTATTCACATTATACCTTCAACCCTTCCACACCAGCAGAAACTATGTCCTCACAGAGAAGTCACCATGAAAAAAAACCAAATCAAACCCTACGCCTTATCCCAAAGGATCCTCCTCTATTTCTACAAAGCAGAAATTGTTTTACAGGGGCTTAACAAGAAATGGTGTGTACCATTTGACCAGCATGCTTCTATCACCTGCCGCAATTTTAACAGTTATGAAAAATTTCTGTTCTACTAGGAGCAAGCCACGCTGACTTTTTTTGATTGTAAAGTGGATAAATTCCTGCAGCAGCAATGCAGATAGGAATGGTGCAAGGTAATTTTATACTAAGTGAGATTCATCATAAAACTGTTAACATAGATGACGGTATCCAAGCGTCTTGTTAATTACTTGACTGTAAAACTTTAAGAGCCTTAAGTTGGTAAGTGTTCTCAATGGAACAGACATAATTAATTCCCTAGGAAGCAAAAAATAAAAAACATTTTAAAAAATGCATACTTCTATGTACCAACACAAATGATATTTTTCAGATTTCTAATTCTTCCCACTCTCTCACAGAACAGAAAAAAAACTGCGAGACTTCTAATATCTTAACATCGGACACAAATTTAAAAGTTAACTTTCCAAGACTTCAACAACAGCAAATATAACATACAAAACAATATTTAGAACTACGAAAAATGATACTAAAGGGAAAGGTCTGTAACTGTTGTTGAAATGGAGAGTTTATTTCATAAAAGGGAGACCAATTTCTGTTACTACTAAATAGTTTGACTTCACTAACTACTAAAAGCTAAAACAAAACTGAAAAGGAAAATAAACAAACATGATCTTCCAGGTACGCCACATATTCTCATGGCAAGAAGTGAGGAAAACATTAAAATCCATTATTTTTACTTTTTTTTTTCCCCACCAAGATTTCAAAGCTACAAGACCCAACAACACACTATAAAGAAGTTCGTGGAAATGGAATTAATTAAAACACTTGTATTTTTAGAGATGCTGTGAGAAAACCAGAAGGCAGTGCTTGCTGTTAGCAAACTAGTGACACAGGGCTTTCTTTTAAACAGCAAATGGATATTTAAAGAACAATACAATGTTTTAAGTAAGCTATTAAAGGCTAAGCTTCCCCTAATAGAAGAAAATCTCATTGCTTGCAGTGTAAACTTCAGAGCAAATCAGAAAAAAGGGTCAGTTTTAACTTTTTCTATAATAAGGTGTGACAGAAGAATATTCTTTACACTTTCTGTAGAAAGAAAAAAGTACTGTCAATTTTTTTTCCTCTTCTGTAATTTTTTTTTTCCTACTCTATGATATATCATATTGGTAAATGGAGTCAATAAAAGCTCCTATTCCTTTCTCTTCTCTAATGTCTTCAGAAAAAAGGCTGACTTCTCAGGAGCACCATTACGTTAGTTGGAAGATGCCACCTATTTTCATCCTACATATTTACCCCATTTAAATTTTTGAGATGCATTCAACAGAGCTTGGAAAACTCATTAGGTTTTCTGCCTATTATCGAGCTTACATTATCAGTCATGATTGTGTTGTTATGGAACTCAGCTCCTGAGTCCTGGTCCTCTAATTTTCCACACTTAAAGACTGTCATTACAGGCAAGTCAATCAGCTCATTCTGAGACAATTTTGCTTCAGATACTGTTTCTTGTATGCTGTTATGGACAAAATTTCACCTCATTTGACCCCCCATGCACACCTGGAATATTTTTTCCATCACTTTCCCAGAGATCTCTGAGACTTCAAACACCCTAATGCATCTTTATACCAAATCCCATGTCATGTAACACCTACCCTTGTTCTCTTGTTTCAAAAATACAACTTGAGCAGACTGCAGCACAGGCTTCACATTATTTCAGTTAATCTGTACCAAAAACAAGGAAAAAAAACCTCAAACCCAAACAAACAAAAAAATCAAAAAATGACCAGAAATACTCAGTACGATTAACGGATGCAGAGATTACCAAGGATAAACAGTACACGCTGTAGGATGAATGAGGACAATAGAAACTTTGTATCTCGTTTGGGAGTCAGCCATAGTATAGACTTAGTCAAAGATGAGAGTAACATATGAAAGTGCATTTCATTAAGAACCAAGGTAACAAGCTACCTGCAGACTAGAAAATCCCTACTCCATATGCCACAGTCAGTAATTTAATTTTTTCAGACTCAAAGGGGCAAAACTTAAGGCTGAGCTGTGAGTAGTTATAAGGCGACATGAAAGTCGTCTGGATCACTCAGCTCCTTCTAACAAGGTGTTCAAATAGACTGGTTATCTAAAACTCATAGTAATTTGCAGGAGGTGATACTGGTTTTGGATGACAGCTAGACGCATAAAAGCTTTGTTTCATCTTGATGCTATTTTATCCATAACTTTTGCTGGCAGACAGAACAAGACAAAGATGTTGATGAATGCAAAGGGCAAACAGAGAATGATCCTTATTCTTTTGCCTTTGCATCTCTGTCTTCAGGCTGTTCTTCTGACACACTGTGTGTTTTAAACATCAAACATTCTTTCTAGGTCTGCAAAGACAATTTTGAGATAGAAATACAAAACTAGCACAAGCAGAATGTAAGGAGTATGTCTTTGCCCTTCTCCTGCATATTTTTTTCCAGAGCTTTCACATATGCCAATGTTGTGTGTCATGAATTACTATATTGAATGTCATAGTGTATGACAGAGACATGCAACTTTCACATTTGGAAAAGTTGCTGCGCCTGTGGCATGAAGTATTTCAGGTTTTTTTTTTTTAGATCAGTATACATCTAATACAAATTTTGAATAAAGATGGTTGTGAACATATCCTGATGCACAGCACATCAGTATGAGGGTTGGTGTTGCGAAAGCATAGTTAACTGATAAGAGATATTAGAGATAGAAATTAAGGTTTAGGAATCCTGTATTCTTTTCCCAGTTGATTATTTTACAACTGGAGTCTACATACTTTATAATTCTGCAAAGAATCCTGAGGCATAACTAATATTTATAGCATAATTTAAGGCCCCAGGTGAAAGGTGTACTCATCAGGACATAGTTTAACAAATAAAATTTGCTAGCTAAAATTAAAAAAAATAAAAAAATCCTTAGTGACATAAAAATTCAGAGTAAGTGTGAAGTCACCTGGGTTTATTTTTTCTGAAGGAAGTCTTCTGAATCATGCCAGTTGAAGATCTGCCCATGGCATTTGGAAATGTATGCTAATAGTTTTTTCATAGAATCATAGAGTAATTCAGGTTCAAAGGGACCTCAGCAGGTCATCTGGTCCAACCTCCTGCCCAAAGCAGGGTCAGCTACTCTTTAATCCTTCATAAAAAGCCATTTATCATTCCCTCAGAGTTACCAGGAGCATCATGAATTGTTTAGTAACCTGATTACGATGATGAATTAATCAAGCCTGAATTTTGCTAATCCAATTACAGTACTCTCAAAGAACTCAACACATGCTTGGATGCAGTTACCTGTGATACAGGGCAATTCATAATATTTTGAAGATAGACAGCGTGGTTAATTTGGCACTGACTCTGATAAGAGGGTGTAGACGTAGGCATTCTCTGTTAAAGAGCCAAAGGGTTTAACTGTATGTTGAGTAGATATAACAGGCTACTTTTAAAACTGTTACCATAGGTATCTCTGGAGATTTCTTGTTACATCTATTGATTTTTCTCTCCCTTCCTTTCTCCCCTCCCCTAGCATCGCCCCTGTCCCCTGCATTTAACTCTCCTGCACTGTCTAGTCTGTGCTTGTACTGAAGGTAGCCTTACTGGACACCTGGACTTCAGTGACACACTAAAACTGAAGTATTTTCATTTACATAATATTTTAAATTATACTACATAATAAAGCCACAGTCACCTGCTGTTTTGCTCCTGCTTCTGGGATGTTTACAATTAACAACAGCATAAGGCTATAATGTCATCCCACTCCTAAATTGAAGGGGGTGTGAAAAGAGCAAACAAGAATACCCACTGCATTCGTACACGTGTATTATGTGATACCCAGCCCCCAAGTTTAAGAAGGCCACATTCAAAATCCTCAATAATACTAACATGATTGAATGACTATGTTTAAAGGCTCTAAGTTCATAAGCTGTACTGAAATAATTTGTGTAGAAATGATATCATTTCTCTTCCCAAGCACAAAACTTACTGTACTCTATAAAGAAAAAGGAATTATTTTCATTCTTTATATGAAGGAAGTAATCTTCTTAACACTCTTCTTAACAGGTAAATGCTATATATTTCATGCATATCCAATACAGCTGAAGAGTGGGACATGGCAAAAATACCACTTTCTGGGTCTGTAGAATTCCACCAAGCAAACAATTGAGCAGTGCTTTGACTGATTGGGGCACTTTGACCAAAATTTGCTCTTTCCCATCTAACATAATAAATCAAAGTATATTTTAGTTCATGCGCAGCTCCATTAATGTAAGTATACTTGCAGCTTTATGCACCACACATAAAATATCCCCATAAAGCCAGCCACAGCAGTGGTGGTACCTTGCTCCTTTGCTTAGTCATTCTGCCCTTGCAGATTGGGTCTTGTACAGTCATAATTAAATTCAATCAGCATTAATTTATCTTGTATTTAAGCCAAAATTATTATACTGAGATGGGCTGAAAGTTGCTGTAGGGCTTTATTTATTCAGTTATTACAGGAATTGCATTTGTTTCCAACAACTAATAAATGGTAGCTGATACAGCTAGAGGACAATACATTAGCAATGATGCCAAGCTATGTAGGTTAAAAAACATTTCCAGATACAAGTAAGAAGAGTCCTTGAGAGGCAGAAATACAAACCTTCAGTCTAAATATACCATTAACAAATACAGTCTTTCATTAATTAGGGCCAAACCCAAGACTTCCAAGTTGTTTCTTACTACCAGAAAGGAAACGATTGCTCAGCACAATACATAAGGGTCACACTGAGTGAGCTTTAGATGTACCAGTCAGGCAAATATCTAAAATGGAATAAGTACATGAAAACAAGTCAGTACCAAATGTTGAACAAGTACTCCAAAGTAACAAATAGCCTCAACTTCAGACTTAACTTCCCTGGCTCTTCTGTCCACCTATGCCAAGAGAAATTAATTACGAAATAAGGACAACTGCACAGCAAGTAGTAAAAAGGCACATAATTAAATACTTCACAATTTCACATGTAAAGATAAGTTTGGTTGTATTATATAATATTATATTTTGATCATTTAATGCTACTGCTATTCTGCTATATGCTAAAAAAAACCTCCACAGATACAGAATTATTTTTCTCAGCATATACATTACTGCTTTTTATGGAGCTATAATGATTTATTAGATGAGGATCTAACCCTCTTTTCTTTCCTTAAACAAATCCAACATTTCACATTAAGTCCATTTTGCAGAACAGCTGTTTACTCTTCATTATTAATACATGATCATCACAGATCACATTCTGTTATCTTCTATATAAAACTATCATCAGGAAAGAACAGCTTATTTATGAGGATTTTAACATCTTAAGCACATTCTGTCCTTCCTAAGCCATAATATTTTTTTCTAAGCAGATGACCAGTTTCCTGAATCAAATTATTCTGTAATAATATCTGAGCTGATTTTGCCTCTGAAATTGGTATTTAGGCATTTTAAGGTATGATTAAATTTATAGCGAGATGCTGTCTTGGTCCAGGTGAAAAAAAACCAACAAAAAACAACCTTTCCCTAAAACTACTATTGGAGGAAGGAATTTTCAAAGAATGCTAAGGGCAAGAACCTACAGAGAAGCATTTCCTATTCTCTATTAAAACCACACAAAAACCCATTAAAATAAGTTGGGCAAGCCTACATAGCATCATGGATATTACACAGATACAGTGACTGTATTTAAGTGATACAAATTATAAGCAACAGCTGAATGCAGGTGAAGAAATACTGTCTTTGGAAAACGTTCACTTTTTTTGCTGACACAGAAGATCCCGTTGCCAAAGACATCCCACAGCCTGAATCGTTTAAGTAGATCCTGTACTTATCAGTCAACCCTACTTGGCAGTAGTGTCACAAGTACTAGGAATTCTGGCTGAATGCTTGACTTAACAGATGAAAAACCTGTCAAAAACTGATCTGTTAAGTTTAACCTATTTTTTCCCTCCAGATTGTGGGGAAGGGCTTCCAGTTCAAAAAATAAACAGTAGGAAGCCGTAACTAAAAAGCCATAATTAATGGAAAGAATTCAAAGTTTCAGTCACGAATTTTACATCTTCATTAGAATAGCAAAAAAAACAAGTAAATTCTAACACAGCCTCAAACATGTTGGATACAGTCTGAGCTATGAAAGCAGTCCCATATCATAGACATATAACAAAGTGCTTTTAGTGATTTATCCATAAACTTTTAAAAACTAAATTGTTGTGAAATCTTTCATGATAAACTATTTTTTCTGTTAACAAGGGAAACATGAACACCAATGCTTTATGCTAATTATACATCCTGGTGACAATAAGAAAATAACCACACTTCTCCAGGCATCTCTCTTCTCCCTAAATTGTCACTTCCCCTGTGTTAGAACATATATGCAGACGCATTTAAAAATGCATGACTAAAGTGCATTTAATATATATATATTAGAAACATGCAATAGATGAATTCTGATCAGCATAAAGATTAATATAGAATCTGTCCATAAAATATGCATAAAAAATTAATGTTGCTTATACTCTGCTTTACATCAGAGAGAGTAACGATCACTGATATAATTAGTTTGTTATAAAGAATTACTTTTTCTTAGTAAAATTGTTTTTTTAAAATATCCCAGTATAGGAAACAAAGATATTAATCTACTGCACAATTTCACAAATAAATTGATATAGTTGAGGCTTAGTTCCCATTTTTTGCCTTCAGACACAAAATGCAAGAATCATGAATTTCAGGATTAAAACAGAAGCATTTTGTCTTCTGTCTAGAAATAAACATGCTAGAGCTCTCTGATGGTGATGGGAGAATGTTAACAACCCTAAACACATTTTGGAATGCCAGCACATTTTTGCACATGATTTTCCACTGCACCCTGTGCATCTGGCCAAAAGCATAGTCAGCCCTTCCCACCTAAGACTGGAATATCAAGCAGTACCCTGACCTATACTTTGCTGTACTCTGTGTACAGAAACTGCTGTCCATTCTACGTCCAGTTGTCCAATGGTGGGGAGAGAAATCTCGTTACTTACCATAATAAATCCATATTAATGACTTCTCAAAGAAGAAATGACAGGCTATGATTCTTAATTTTGTATGGCATTTGATTTACTGGAAATAATGCTATTATTTTAATAACGGCAGTTGTTTTAAGGTAAAACTTTTTGAATTTTACTGTGTTTTAGTCAGTGCTATCAGTGCTTTCAGTGGAGGGAAAAAGTTCATTTCTAGAGCTAATGATTAATAACTCACTTATTGCCAATTACTTAAAAAGCAGTTTAGCTCAGGAAATAACAATCTTGGTACATTCATAACTCTAGGTAGTTAATGTTTACAAACTATAAAGGTGGGCTTTTTTCACATAAAACCCTCAATATCCTTTTGTTCTCAAGAAACAGCCAGTATTGCAATAGCCCTGCTGAGGCCCAGAAGCAGCACCATCTCTGGCATTTAGACATTCAGCTTCAAAATCTGATTGTGTCCTATTAACCATGTCTATCTACAGCTATTAATATGCTAATCATAAAGCAGCTGTTGTAATGATGGTCCTGATCTTTTCTGTAAATATATGTCCACATAATATCTCACCTCAGTCTTTCCTGGGCAAAGCACTGAATAGGCAAGAAGACCTGGAGGAAAATTTCACAAGTTTCAACATCATCTTAAGATAAAAGTAGAGCTTTACAAAGTATTCAATTTGTTGAATATGAAAATATTAATAGTTACCTCAAATATACATGTGTGATAAGATAATTACTGCTTTGGTCAATTCACTGGTGTTGCTTTCTTCCATACTATAGTTTCCATTACTTTGAGGAGCCAGTGACCACCCAAATGACACAATACTGTTCTTTCCTTTCCAAAACCAAAGGAAAATCTTTTTACCTTCTCTCAAAAATATTCACTGGTTTCCTTCCCGATGTCCAAAACACCTAAGAAAAAAAGTTTTTTTTCCCCACTTCTGTCAATATGTGATTATGCAAAAGAATCAAAAAATACAGAGGTTTGGGGGTTTTTAACACACTATCAACTTGCTTTCACTCTTGTCAAATCATGCTCTGAAAGACAGATTTTATTTTGCTCCCCACTGTATGTGAATGCTTAGGATGAGGAACATCTTAATGAAGAACTCTGCAACAAAACCTATGAAAACCAAACTACCAGCAGATGCCAGAAGGGGTTGGACACTGCATCTGCAGGGTGGCCCCTGGTAGGAGCGTTCAGAAACAGACAGTTCCAGACAGTTCTAAATGACCCATCACAGGGCACGGTTGGGACCCGCAACCAAGGTGGTAGTGCCTCAGAGAAAGTGTGTCTGAGAAAGGGTAAAACCCCTGTGTAAGAGTTGGTAGAGAAGGGTTAGGGAAAAAAAACTGTATGAGAAACAGCCATGCAAACACCAGGGGCAGTGAAGAAGAGGAGGAGGTGCTGCAGGCAGCTGAGCAGATATTCATGCTGAGGCCCATGGAGAGCCCACACTGAAGCAGGTTTATCCTGAAGAACTGCACCCTCTGGAGAATCCACACTGAAGCACGGGAAAAGTGTGAGGAGGAAGAAACAGAAGAGAGGAGCTGTTATACACTGACTGCAACCCTCATTCCCCATCTCCTGGCACCAGTCAAGGGAAAGCAGATAGAGGAGCTGGGAATGATGGAGTGAAGTTGAGCCAAAAAAGATGGGAGGGTGGGAGAGAAGGTGTTTCAATTTGTATTTCACACCACCCTACTCTAATATCATATGGTAAAACATTAACTTGTTTTTCGTCAAGTCATGTCTGTTTTGCCCATGACACAACAGGTAAGCAATCTCCCTGTTTTTATCTTGAACCATGTGTTTTCTCATTTTGTTTTCTCTCCCTGTTCTATCCCACTAGAGGCAGTCATCCAACCCACCACAGACAGAGCAGCAACATGAAAGCTACATGATGCAGATACAGAAAGACAAATTCTCATTGACTGCAATACTTTGAATTAAGAGAACATTATTCCCCACAGAACAACTGATACCTTTTTCTCCTCATATGATGCCCAGTCTGAGCACACAAACTGAATATTACATTACAGATTTCTCATGTAAATTTGAAAATGTTACCCAACATTGCAGCTATGGTAATTTTTTTTCATACTTATGTTGCAGACATACATAATGGATATGAACTTTTGGCTTTAAAAGTTAGAAGCTTTCAATGTTCTTGCAAATGAAGATCACTCCACAACAAAGAACATAAACATATTTTTAATTTTAAGCACATAACCCCACTTACTTGAAAATAACAATGCAATGATTCAGGTTAGCTGCTCAAAATTTAAAGTAAGCCAGGTGATTATGATCTGATTCTTCATTTCTTAAAGATATCTGGGGAATGTTTGGGTAGTGGTTTACCTAAAGGTAAAAATAAGATACAGAACTTAACTGTTTTAACCAGATATTTAAAAGCACATATTTAATTCCAGTTTTATGTCTATTTTTTTTTGCTGACTATGGAAATTAGATTTCTTCCACCACAACAGAATGATTCTACATGAGTCACTGGAGTTCATTTTTCCTATGGGCTGTACTAACCTGCCCATTATGTAGAAAAATATGTACAAAAGTGTTAAATATGACTTGAAACTGGATTTTATCAACTCTGAAAGTGTAATGAAAATATAAATTCCCATCTGCAAGAGAAACTAAGTGTCCTTATTCCAGGAAATGCAGTTTGGTCATAACTTTTATGCCCTCAGAAATGTGTAATTTACATTCTTTCAATTTACAAAGGCCACTATAAAAGGTGTCAACTTCATAAAAGCTGTTTCAATAAAAATTTACTTCCACACTATATTTTAAAATTAATTTGACCTTGAATTCTAAATTTCTTAAAGGTGAGTATAGAACACTTCATTCTGGATGACCATTTAAAAAAGTATATAGATATTTGACAGTATAACTGCTGCATTTTAGACCACAAATTAGAACACTTGGCAAAGAAAGATGTGTTCCACCCTAGCTTTTAGGAAAGTATATGCTATAGTTTGGAGTACATTGCATTGATTCACTTAAAAACACTACATTTTTTTAACAGTTAATTAAAAAGCTTAATAGGCTTGCAATTCTGGCTCCTCAAGATGGCAGAAGACCATATTTAATATAATTATGCCAATAATTAGAAGAATCTGCATCACTGCATCAGGAGGAGTTTAACCCCGACCTTGCAAGGACATGCATAAGGTACACATCAACACAGAGCAGCAAAACTAAGATCAGCAAATACTAGCTTTATTAAAAACAAATTAAAAAAAAAAATCACACCCCCCCCCACATGCACAAACCCTAAACAAAACAAAAACCAAAACTAGAAAACCTAAATCAGCTTCTTCTATTTCTTGATAGCACATATCTCGAGACAAGAGATCAATTGGCAACTTTAAGTTAACATCTTCAAAATATCATATTCCTTATTACCTCATTACATCCAATATAGGTACAGTGACACGATACCTCTTGTTAAGGTGTAACTCGCCACCACAAGACAAACAAACTGTTTTGATGTATAGCCTCCCTCCTGCAGTGGTGTAATATTGTTCATTTCTCAATGGTACTGGCATTATAGGACAACACATTTTCTTCAAGCATCACCAGGTCTGCACTCTGAATTGTTTTTTCCTACTCAGACATTTAGCCTTACCTGTGTTATTTCACAGTTAGTAGCTATCAGCTGCATTCACATAATTTCTTTTTGTACATTTCAATACAGAAATCATATAAAATGTATCGCAAGTCCTTTCATGCCCTTTTCTCCTTGGTACAGTCTTAAAAATCACTAAGTCATTCTTCATAGTTCATCTGTTATCTCCCTGCCCACTAAATGTGACACCATAGTTTAATAATTGCTCTCATGGATTTGTCCTCAGCCAAAAGACATCTTGTCAGTGAGTTTTTCACATTTCAGTTCTCTCAAACTTTCGGTAGCATATGACATTATTTGTGAGAACCAGAGCTTGCAAAATGACTGAAGTGCTTTTAGACTTCAATTTCATTGGCTCACTTCTAGGATGTATTTGGCAATGTATCTCTCTTAGGAAGGGGAAGAGAAGCACTCTTAGGATTTTTCTGTGCTTTCTTATATATAGGCTGGCAAAGCAACAGCATTTTGTCCTATGGTCACAAGTGAAGCACTAATTGGAAAAGTGGTCAATACCAACAGAAAACTGGTGAAAAATACCTACCAGCTGAACTTGTATTGAACTGCTTTTTAATTCCTTTTAGAAAGAGCAGGGTGTCTCTGAAGTCAGGAAAATTCTTTCGGTTGAGTGCAATGCTTGTTTGCAAATATACTGCCCTTATTATTAGCAGCTGTGTTTGCACTTTGAATGTATGCTATGTTTGATGTTTTCATAAATTACTGATCCAAATTGTGCATGTAAAAAGCATAGGAAAATATTCCTGAGGCTTAGAAAAGCGTATAAATAAATATACCACAATATATACATTATTTTTCTATACTTTGTTCATAGTGCTCTCAGGGTTATCTGTTTACACTTTATGAACAGAAGTGCATTAGTCCACTATAAACATCTACAATAAATAGTGTATAACAGTACTTTTAAATATAGGGCAGATTCTAAAATGTATAAAGAGCTTTACATTGCTGGCATCAATTCAGGAAATACTTGATGGAGTATTTTATTTTTACCTTCTTTATATAAATACGCATTTACTAATATCTGTTGTAAATTCTATTCAAATGGGGTGAAAAACTTTTAGAGCAGCACTAGCATACTTTCTGCAATGTACAGAAAGAAAAGAAAGGTTGAGATCAGCACACCGACTCTGTTAAGAATTTCCAAGTGCCCTAATTTCCCATTCTGCAAAGACGTATGTGTATCATTTTCTACATGTGTGCAGATTTCTCTGTAGATGCCTGAGCTTCTCATGTACTTGAACATAAGCATGATATATGAGTCTTTGCAGGACTGGGATCTTTTCCAGCTCCTACTGACTTCAATGGGAATTAGTTTATCCTTCAGCATACATTGTCTAACAAAAAGTATGTTAACATAATTAGACTAAAGATAAGAATAGTTCAGGTAGAAGTATCAATAATAATTGGAGCTGTTTAAAATGCCACAACATCTAATTTTTCCTACAGATAATTAAAATGAGAATCCCCTAGCTTTCCATGTTACCTTTTTTCCCTGTTCTTTGTGCTTGCAAATGTAGGAAAACTTAACTTTTCCATTTTCCAAATAATGCATTTTACACATCAATACAAATGCAATACCAAGTGGTAAAGAAAAGAAACATTACCACTTATAAAAAAAGGACACGCCAACAGATCATTTTCCTCTGCTCATCAAATTACAAAAATACATTTCTCTTCTCTTGCTGGAAAATAAGATTATGGTACAAATTTGGACTGTGAAGTCAGTTGCCAAATTGAGAGACAATCATCTTTAAGATTTTTGCTACTGAGTCACAAAGAGAGGTCAGTATTTTAACTGGGGGGGCGGGTGTGGGGTGGAGCCAGAGAATGAGTTCAATACTGGTTTTATGTTAGAAACAAGACAACTTTATTAATGGGGTAAAATTAGGCATACTTCTTGAACACCACGCTCAAAGACAATGGGCTAAGACTGTCAGCCATTTCTTCATATCAGCATAGAATCTCACTGTTGTCATTAAGACCATGTAGAAACAAAGAAGCCTACAGTCTGGACGAGAGATGATGCAATTTCTTGCTGAATAAGCAAGGCTCTTAACAGAGATGGCACTTAGATTTACCATCTAGGTTTCTAGAAAATTGAGGGGGAAATTGAGGTTAGGAGATTAAGAATTTTAAAAAAGTTATCTAAAATGATGGGATAATCCTAATACTTATACAAGCTAAAGTAATAATCTTAAATTACTCCTAAACAAACCAAAAGATTTTTTTGAGTGGGCTTATAATGCAAGTTTGATTTTATTATATTACTACAAACTGCTCATGACTCAGTCCTAGCTGAGAAGTGGGAAGTAAGATCAATTGCAAGGTGATATTCAAAGCATTTGAGACTAGAAATTTCCTATAAATAGCAGTTATTATTACCCCCTCCTCTGTAATAAACCCACAGACTTGCCCTTCAGTGAGATCCCATCTGGCCAAACACCTTTTCTCATGCAGAGTAACAGTCCAAAATTTCTGAACCACATTGTTTCACTGCTGCAGTCCTTGAAACATGGCCAGAGTCTGATTCAGTGCACTATGAAGCAAATAAGCAGGCCTTCACAGCCAGTATAGAACCATGACCAATAAAGTGTCCACCCCTGCACAGAAGTCATTGTAGCAGGTTACTCTAATTAGTTATCTGCATGAAAATGTCCAACTATCCTGTTAGATCTCTGATTTCAAGCCAGGGCTTTGTCTATATTGCCAAGTGCCACCCCTTTCCCACAGATTGTTTTGTGTGTGCATGCCATGTATACAGACACAACTTAAAATGCTCTATTCACAGGTGTGGGAAGAAATAATTGGCTTTCTGTCAATGATAGTAGAAGCAAAATAGTTAAGCAGATCTAAAAAGTAAGTAGAACAGTTCTGCTGTTGTGGCACAGAGAATTCCTCTTCTGAAAGGGAAGGAATTCTGAATTCTGAAAAGCTGCTGATTTTAGCACTACTAGTTCCTTCCAGTTAAGAAGTTTAAAATGAGAATCACAAATAAAGATGATTTATTCAGAAATGTTAATATAAGATTTTGGTTCATTATATTCAGCCTTTTCTCTAGCACAAATTGAACATCACCAACTTAAAAAAAGAAAAAAGGAAATCACATTTCTGTCTATACATTTTGTGCCTTACGTGCAAGAAAGAACAGGAAAAGCACAGCTGTTTCGCTAACTGAGATTAAAATCTTTTCCTTATCCTCCAAGGAGTGTATTTTATTTGTGCATGCTTAGTAAACTTTATTTTAAGAGCTGAACAAAGTTGAAAATTCCAGAGCTTGGTCATGTTATGTTATTCTCTTCCAATTGCAATATATGGTCTCATATAGAATCCACAAGAAGTAAAACATCTGTATGTTCAAAATGGCTTCTTTATACCGATTGTCCTAATGATCAAAAGGCATAAATTATTTGGAACAAAACAGGAAAACTAAGTGATAAGTTTTTCCGCAATCAATGTCTCAAATGTATGAGAATAGGACATCATTTCACCAAAACAATCCATCTGCAAAGTATGCTAAGGGATGACTGCATTTGGATACAGCAATTAATCACCACATTATTTACAGCACTTCATAAGCAGCTTACAGTACATTAATCAGGGATAACTTCTGCTTAATTAACAGAGCTGCCAAAAAACGTCAAACAAGACCATAAAAATTAGAATTGAGTAAGAAAGAATTAGCAAGGGACTAGTAATGACGAAATATTCAAAGTTCCTTTTCAGCAAAGGTCTTCTCCCAGTTTCTTTCCTACAGCACCAGTAAGCAACAAATTCCATCTACAAACTATACTGTCAGACTATATTAGCAGCGCTAGAGATTCATGGATAAAAAGAAAACAAAGAAATAAGAAGTTAACCCCATCAGTTTTAGTGCACTGCCGTACACACAGAGCTACATGGTTGTGGAAGAATTTGGAAAAGAAGCAGTATTTTATTTTTTTTTCTTTAATCTTCCTTTGTGTAATTAGAAGGACCACTGGAAGGTGTGTGGATTATGCCTAAAGTCATGGCCTCTGCTATTGGAAGGACACTGTTAGAAGGAAAGAGGAGAAGTGCAGGGTTTGCCATTTAATCTGCTTTTCAAATCATGATTCAGTGGAAGTCTCCTTATTATGCAGAGGCTTATAAAATAAAATGCTATTTGCCAGAAGTGTGAAAGACAGTATAACTCTCCCATTCAAAGAATCTGCAAAGAAGCTGAGCAATTAAAACTAAGTAAAACATTAGTGAGATATGGGAAACACAAGTAATTTGCATGTTAGGCATACGCAAATTAGGAAACAAGATCTGGTTTAAAGGAATAAAGAACTTCATAAAATTGCATGGCTATTAAAAGTAGCTTATATGCTAAGAAGTATTCTGATTTACATAAGCAAATTTATTTCAATTACTACATGCAAATGGTAATTATATCAAGTAAAACCAAATTTTTATTGAAAGCACATATAATTATAGAAAACATTAATGAATCTTTCAAGTTTAGGTCTTCAGTAAGAAGGAATGATGAGTAACATTTTATTATTCAGTGCACAGCTGAAAGTTTAACTATGAAAGAACTGTAATTAGGATTCATCAGTCTTTTTTAGCATTGTGTCTATCGATCTCCAAAGGAATTAAGATTTCCACTGGAAATATCAGAGAAGTTTATTGTTACTTGCCATAAGATCCCATAATAAAAATACTTTTTCTCTGTTGAAAATGTGTCTCTCTTTACATAAACGAAGACATCTAAACCTATGATTGGTCTAACATTTCACGTGTATAAAGATAGGTACGTTTAGAATCTTATCTTTATTCTAATAGTATTCACACAAGTCTTCATGTAACTGTCACTTGACACCAGAACATGCACGTACAAAACCCTCATTACTGTGCATGCTTGTATATATATTGTCTGTATGAAATGGATAAAAATGAAACGGACTGAAGTAAAGTGGAATCCTCCACATTTCAGAAGCGGTTGAAGAAACATCCATCAATGTATGTGAAAAAAATTATTTCTGTGTCACAGCTGAAGGCAAAAGAACCACAGGAATTATAAGGAAAGAAAAAAACCACCAAATTCATTTGCAAAACACACATCTGCATAAATACCACACTTAAAGGGTTCAAATTAAATATTCAAGCTACCTGGTAACAGTAACGTCTCCAGCTACATCATTTCAAATTATTTGGAAAATAATACTCCCCTCCCAGTAGTTGTATTTTGATGACCTCACTGAGCATTCTCCTGTTGACTCAAGGGCATTTTAGATCAGCAGGGCCCAGGACAGCCGGAGGAACCCTGCAGAGTTACCAACTGAAAGCATTAAGAAATACAACATATTGTCACAACCCTGTTTAAGTGAAACTATCAATCAAGAGACCTATACATTACTCTATTTGATTATATTACCACTTTGTTATGTTTTGTTAGTATTCATCAAATGAAGGATGGCAGCATGTGACCACATATAGTAGCATTCCGTGTCAGCAATTCAGAGCGATAAAAGACCAGATTAGTCAATTCTCAGCAATACCACACAGATGGTATAGATTCTTCAAACAGGTGTGGGGACCTAAAATGTGCCTCTGCCTTTACCCAGTTCATTACAACAAATTGCTTAAAGTATAGAAAAAACCCTAATCTAAATTGGATGAAACAACCTGATTATTCTTCAGGCATCCGAGGCTCAGAATGACTTAAATGGCAGTTCAGCATATACTAGAAATGGTAGACCAGTCTCTAAGGAATCTTACAATTCCTACCTAAAATGCAACTCAGTTCACTATTTGCTGACAAACCTTTTATGGCTGAAATCAAACACTACCCATCTGAAGTCACTATTTCAATAAAAATTGCATCAGGCCCCCAGAATCACAAATACAAAACATACTCCTGAATATCTCTACAACTCATTGCAAAATATCCCTTTCTTTTCTGCAGAAGTCCTTTTATCACTGATAACTGCTCTTAGACAGGCAATGTTCTTTCACCACTGATAAGTGCTCCTAGACGGACAGACTATGCCAGACAGATAAAACTGCTGCAGATAAGCAGTTTGAGCATTTCATAGAACGACAAATAAAAAAGATTTCTAGAAATGATTGATAACAGAAGTAACACCACAAGCCCAATGTAAAACCTCTAAACATATTGAGAGGCCTTCGCTTCACACAGAAAATATAAAAAATACAAATATGACAGACAGAAAAGGCTCCATCTGCAGAAAACCAGCATTCTGCTTTGATTCAGAATACATTTAAAAATGAAATGTAAGAAAACCCAGTCAGGCAAGACCTAAGTTCTCTGTACATTTACCAGTGTCAAATCAAATAACTCACCATATTTGGCCACAAAATCAGACCTTAAAAATTGGACTATTATTAAGGTCTATCTGAGGAAGTAACAGTCATCAAATGGTCTTCTGAAAGGTTCTGTATGACACAGAAATTAGTAACCTGCAAACTACATGACATGGCATCAGCTTTCACTGACAGCCTCAGAGACGTCTTTAAGACAACAGGAGGATTCTCCTCATCTTAGCCCTAGAAAGGGGAACAGATTACCTCCATATCACGTGCCAGCTCTGAAACAAGAAACAATCTTCAGACAGCCAGTGAAAGAACAGAAAGATGTTTTTGCATGCCTGAAGGAAACCTCAAACTCCCTGAACCTCCCCAGGTCCTAGAGTAGCTGCAGGCATTTATAGTGGCAGGTAACTACCAGCTACAAGACAACTTTGTTAGGTTGATTCAAAATCACAATCACAGTCCATTTGAATGACAGCCTAAGCCTCTCCTAAGCCTCAGAGAGAACTCTCTCTAGTGTGGAAAAAATAATGCAAAATGGTCATTCCTCATGCAAACCTTGAAACCCCAGAGTTACTTACATTTTCACACGTAATCCAATTAGTAACATTGAGACTGAGCTAACTGGAGTAAAAAAAGCAATCATCAGGTAAACGTGGTTTTCTGTGGTTTCACACTTTAATACCTGTACAACACATAATAGAGGATTTTCATTCTGTACCAGCTCCCACTGCAGTGGGACAAATAAATAACAGAACTACTTAGGAGTCATGTGCAATGCATTCTGCATAGAATATTAGGTTGGAAATGAAATCATGCATGCTAGTAATCAAAGGAATCAGCTGTCAAAGGGAAGCTAATCCTCTTTTACATCTAAAAGAGACAAATAAATCTAGCAAAACTGTACCCCACAAAATCCTTGTCTTTCAGTAGCAGATGTTATAGAGCAATCAACATGATTTAGCAGCACTCCTGGAACTGACATTTTACTGGATAATTTCCGATTTGTATGAAATATGTAATTGGGAAGTATTTTGCATGTCTGAATTAACTAGGTATTAGAAATAACTATATTAAGGATTAACCAGTGATTTGGGCAAAAAAGAACTTACTCGGTAAGCAAAATGTCCTCTTCCCTGCTTCTATTAGCTATGACTTTGAGCTTAACTTTAGCATGCCTTTGAAAGCGCTGTGTTTATCAGCCTTAATTTTATGTCTCAGCCTAATGCAAAACATCACCGCTTACCTCATACCCAGTGGCCTTTCCTGACCCTCTCTGTAACCAACTCTTTGAAATAGTATCACTGCATTCACTAGGGAGTTGGGTTTTGGTTTGTTGGTGGTTTTTTTTGTTTGGTTGGTTTTTTTTGTTGTTGTTTGTTTGTTTGTTTGTGGGAGTTTGTTTAGTTTGGTTGTTTTGTTTTTTGGGTTTTTTTTTGGGGGGTTGTTTTTTTTAAGACAATGAAATGGTGCAGTTCATAGAAATTAATTTCTATTTTCTTTTGTTTGGATTCCTAGAAGATTTTGATGTTTTCATTGATCCTACCAAGCTAAACTTCACTCTGACAAAAGAAAGAACTAATGAATTAGAGAACAAAAAAACATTAAAAAAACCTAATATATATACTACTTATTTAAGAGAGATCTGTAACAAGACCAGGAATTAAATTATAGTATAGGTTCCACGAGTCTAAGCTAGCTGTTGATCTCAATTTCGTTATCATACACGCAAGAAAGCATTTACGTACTAAAGAACTTTTAGTGTACTGGAATTTATATTTTAACATAGTTCTGATTCTCAGACTTTCATATGTTACTTTCTTTAAACACAATGGCCTACAGACGTATCTTATATATAATTATTGTTAAAAAAAAATCAAACATTTCAAATCAACTAACATACAGTCTAACATTAGATTAGGATCAACAGGCTTTCTAATACTCAATCCAATAAAAAAATATTGCTATACACACAAAATATATGCATTTTCAGCTCTCCCTCTGTCATTCTCTTACGGTTTTCATGCCGCTCCTTTTCTAAATGAGATCAGTGCTCTGCAGCATTGGCTCCAAATTCCCATTCTTGCTCTTTCAGCCACCTGCAGTTTCCTTCCTCTCTGCCTCCACCCTTTCTCATATACCGTATTCACACCTTCCATCCTTCACCACTGTTATTACTTGCTTCATCAGAAATCCACACTTTGTCTCCCCTTTTCCATAGTTGTGCAATCATTCTGAAGCTCCTTACCATCAGCAATTTGCTGCTTAGGAGCTTTCTCCATCAGTGGTGGTACATTTATATCTAAAAGCCCTCTGAAATCTCTTTCCCTGATTTTGTGCATTTGCTTTTTTAGAAAACCACTCAGCATTCCTAACACCCAACAGCAGAGTTTTGCACAGCTTAATTATGTCTTCTGAGGAGAACCTTCTCTTGCTCGTTTTGAGACTGCCTTCTGCTAGCTTCATTTGATGCCCTATAGTTCTTGTGGAGAAAGAAACTGTAAATAATAACTCTCCATTCGTCTTCCCTCAGCCTAACAATAATTTCTGGATTCCTGTCATATATCCTTTAGTCATCTTTTTCTAGTCTCAAGAGTCCTTGACTATTCAAATGCCACTTCAGAGAAAGTAATTCTTTAATAAACTTTGTCATTCTTCTTCTCACCTTTGCAAATTCTAATATATATCTAAGACAGACTTCAAGACATGAGCACACTGTGAATGTATACAAAGCCACATAAATTATTTAGGGGGGAGAAAGGTGCTCACTCTTTTTCCAATAATTTCTAACGACCTAGAATTACTCATTGCAACACCTATATCTCATTCTTAAAAAGCAGTAATTAATTAGTTCCCATCACTGTGTACAATTGCAACTAAGATTTTTTTACTTACATTTACTTAGACTGAATTTCATCTGCTTTTTTTCTGCTCTTAGAAGTTGCTCTTTCTCTTCCTTATCCTGACTAGCTCAGCAATCTCATGAGGACTTCATTATTAGTCAATATAAACCAAATTATCCAGAATATTCAGACCCCCAGTGCAAAATCCTATGACATCCTCTCCATTAAGAAAACTGAATGCTAATTCTCACAGTGTTGGTTTGAGTGTTTGGGGTTTTTTTTAGATATTTCTCCATGATGAGTATCTTTCATTTTCTTTCATAGCTGGTTATTTTAAGTAGCATTTTTGCTGAGAAACCTTTTCAAATACTCCCTGGAAACTTAAGCAGATTGTATCAACAGGACTACTCTAGCTTCCAAAGTGAACTCTAGCAGTGAGGAATGACTTAATAAGCCATGTTGACTCTTCCCCAACATATCATATTTATTTACATATCCAGTAACTATGCCTTGCTATAGTTTCTGTCAATTGAATGAATGTGGGCTTACTGGTTAGTAGTTCCCAGGATACTCTCAAGAAACCATTCTATACCTTGACATCACATTAATCTTACTCCAGCTCTATGGTATCAAGGAAGTGTTAGGCAAGAGGCAACACAGTAAATATAGTTCAATTTAACTACTTCATCCTTAAAGGTCCTCTAGAACTCCTGGGCAAATGCCACCAGGTTCAGATATTTTTACCAACATTTAGTGCTTCTTCTGTCAGTTTGCTCTGCTGCCTCTTCTGAATTACAGTCTCCATGTGAGAATCTGCATTCACTGTTACTGCAACAAATCCTTTTTGTGTGTGTGCATTGTGCTGCAGCTTCTTATACTCTGATCAGCCTTACAAACTACCTGACAGACCCCCCCTTCCCTTCCTGGTGAGACAGAGAAAAGGCTTTGGAAGTTCTTCCTCAATCAGGTTTGTTCTGCCTTACTGTATTTTTTACATTTAACCTAACAGATTTTATATTCTTTATTTTTGACATTTGAAGGGGGATTCAATTTTGTGAAGAACATATCTGTATTTAGTAATTTCTCTAATCTCAGTGTTTCACAATGACACTTTTTTAATTTGATCTTTCTAAAATGCTTCAATGCATTTTACATTTTTTTTAGCTTCAAATAAAGTGGCTTGAAACAATACCTATGTCATCTGTAAAGATAATTTTTTAGCTGCCTCTCAATTTCTTTTTAACAAACATCCTTATTTTTCTAAAATTCCCATTTGTGGAATTCAGTATGGCTGTATTTGTTCTTCTGACTTATGTTGTTTCTAAAAGGATGTTGAAGTTAAGCATGTTGTTACAGAATGTACTTTGGTAATAACATTGTGTCAATAAACCACCCCTCTATTGATTCTCCGATTAGCTTCCACAATGAAAAGTCATTTATAGTCTTTAAAAGTTTAGTCTGAAATTACTTGACAACTACTACCCAAATTACATGGGGAGACAGCAGTCATAAATAATATGTCACAATGAACTCTTGTGTTTCTGACCTCCGCTGGGGTGTGCCACATTCATTGTCTTCACTGGTCAAGCACTTACCAAAATAGTATTATTACTTATACTAAAATTAGGCCTATAAATTCAATAAGGATTCTTAATTACTCTCTGACATAGTTAATTTGATATAATTTTGCATTTCATTTACTACATAGCACTATTTCTTCACGAACATGACCTACTCTTCTATATATTATCTCATTATTATCCCAGTACTTGCTTTCCTTCCAGAAAATTCCCAGTATACTTTTTACAGCAATAGACTAAATTAAAGCTAGTCATCCTATAAAATGCAGGTATTATGAAATTTACAACCCCCCACAGAATACAGCAGTGGCAAATTCAGTACTTCAGACAGTAGAAAATTCCAGAAATATGCCTGTCTAAACAAACTCTCCCTGACATCCTTGTATGCATATGGTGTATTCCCTATTTACATTCAAATAGTATATTTCTACAGGACATCTGTTTTGTTCAAAACAGGGTATGGATAGTACTCTATAGTTATGCATCTTTTCTTTCCACATTCACTCCCCAGAGTATAATCTCACAGTGCATTTACTGGACATGATCCAAACCCTGCACTGAATACAGAATTACTACGTTCCTCATGGGCTTTCTATGGTTCTCTTACTGTATCATCTTGGTGTGCTCCTCTTTTAAACAAACATAATTAATCTAACCTCATAACTCTCCTGTAAAACAAGGTGGTCCGTATTATACACAAGGAACAGAGGGGCAGCAATTAAAGGTAAAACTGCCCATGAGTCAACTAATTGTAGCCAGCTAGTTAGAAAACAATATCTTAGAACCCACTATATATCTCTATGAAGTGATATGATTAATTCAATAACCACCCAGAACTTCCTCAAGTGAAATACCATGTACATCAACTGAGGGAGCCAGAAAAGAACAAGCATGAAAGTTTTAGATTGTATGACTACCCGCATATTCAGCAAATGTTGGTTTTCTACAGTGAGGTTTTCTAGACCGTTTTGCTTTCTGTTCCATTGCCTTTTTTATCATGTGCCTTGCATCAAATAAAGAAATCGAAGGACAATCTATGCAACTTTGCTTTGTTCCCAGAGCACACATTGTCATGTATATAAAAAAACCACAACAAACCAAACCAAACCTGATTGTATAATTAGACTAATATAATAAGCTTATTAAGTAGCTGCTAAGAAGCACACTGAGACCTCCTCTGTGGACAGTCTCTAGTACATGAGATGTCTACGCTAGAGTAGGTCCCACCAATCCTCATCGTCAAGCTCTGACAAATAATACGTACAAGCTCAACTGCTCTCTCATTGCACCCCAAGCTTATTCCTGTCCTCATCTCCTGCATACATCTGCTTACACTCAAGCTCATGCTTCTTCACTGTGCTTCAATAGGGGGGGGCCTGAAGCCCAAGGCTACCAAGACAGGGAACATAAGAAAAATATAGATGAGGAAGAAATAAAACAATTTGAATAAGCCTTTTGCCATGCAAACAGGGCAACAAGCTCAGCTCACAGGATGGGGAGCACTGAAAGTAAGTGCAGCAGATTCATGCTGCTGGACAAAGCAACTGAAAAGACAGCTGTGCTTAGACACCAAAGCCACATGTTAAAATTTAACTGTGTTTTTAGTGGTTCCTCACATTGCTCAAAAAATGTAAAGGAGCTAAACAGGTTATATCCTCTGTGGTTTGTTTGCCAAACCATAACCAATTTGTCTAAATCTCACACATATAAATAGATATTTTCTTAACTGCTTTTTTTTTTGAAGAAAGATGTGTGTTTTGTCCAAGCAAGAAGTTTTTCATTTAACTTAGTTCCCACCTACTTCTAAAATGGACTGAATTCATTATGCATTTACGTAAGTAGCAACACCTTGACAGTCTCAATTTAAGGCAGACAAAAAGTCACTGAAAAAATCTACAACACAAAATGGAAAAAAAGTGTTAGGGACAACAAGTTGGGTATGAAAATAGTCCATAGAGATCTGACAGAAATGTAGTAGAGAAATTTTCTTCCAGGTAAACAAGGAGGGCTATTTTCAGCCCTTCAAATCTACACATCTGACTGCCTGTATACAGTAAGTATGTGCCTTTTCAGAATTTTAGATAAGCTTCAACAAACAGCACTTAGGAAGCCAGGATAAAGTTCCTTCATCTGAGATCTCAGCGATTAACAAAATAATGTGTAGCAGCATTGAGGACAGGCTACAGATAAGCTAGAGGAGATGCAAGATGATAATCCACGGGTACATAAAAGGCTGCTAACAAAGAGGATAGGAATAGCCTATTTTCCATGTTCGTTAATGGATTCAACTTGCAGCAAGAACAATGCATATTAAACACAATGGAAACTTTCAAACAGTGAAAAGAATAACAGACTTTGACAAATTGCCTGGTAAGATGTGGAAAGTCTGTAATTAGAACAGGCAAGACAGATATATGCTTGGAATACACATAAAATGACTTAGGGCACTAATATTACCTCTTGAAGCCCATTCCAGACCTAGTTTTCCACTTTTCTTTGTACTCTGTAATAGCGTATCAAAATTAAAACTATTTCCCTAAAATTCTCTCTATAAATAATGTCTATTTAAAAGAATTCACCTCTCAGTAAGCAGTAGAAAATTGTTGTGGCTATGCAACAGAAAAGTTAAAAACCAAACGTTTCACGCTCCTGATACTGGTCTGTATCAACTAAAATACTGAGAACCTAGGAAATGTGTGCCAACAGACGGAGTAGCTCTCTACACACACAGATGTCAGGTAGCTGCATATATACAAAATGATGACATGCTAAGTCAAAGTGCAGTGACACAACAGCATTCATCTAAAAGTTGATTACCTGATGCAAATGTGCCTCATTTACCTTTGGCTGTTGGCAATAAAAGGGAGGGGGCAGAGGGAATTTGTAGGTAATATTGTCAATTTTTCACTCAGATAAATGTGTTCCAGTATGACAATTATAAATTCCTTATCATTGTTATAACCACCTGAGCACTTTTTTTTCCCCTCTAGTGAGTATCTGAGTCTAATTTATCTTTTTTAAACAAAGGCAATTGAACCAGTGTTGTAGAAGAGATAGTGTTCCTCATGTTGCTATTTCAGCATCTTTTCCCAGTCCCCCCAGGTTTCATTTCCAAGGTATGCCACAGCCACCCTTATGGGCTTCTGATAACAGCATGTAAACAAACATCTGATCCAAAAGAACTCTTCTGATCTGAATTCACTACCTAGTCCACACTGGTGAGCTCCAGCCCTAGACTGACTGAGACTGTCCCTCAATCTGCAGCTTTAGCAGACTGCAGGCAAATCAAGCCCAAGAACTGGAGCAGAGAACATGCAGCTCATTTCTCTAGTACTTTTCCTGGATTTCTTGGAAAAGCGAGGACAGAGCATAGCAAAGGAACATTCATGACAAGAATACAAAAGGGGGACAAAACAGACTTCAAGGAGGGGCATGGGAGAATAAGGAGGAATGTGAGGGAGGAGGAAAGGGACTGATAGTCATAGGTAGGTAAGAAAGGTGAGTAAAAGGAGGAAACTGGCATTGGGAGGTTGCAGGGAAACGGGGGAGAAAGGTGAGGCGTATAATGTCTAAAATTCAAGGAAAAGCTGGTTGGGAAAGGCCCAGAAGAGAAACTGGGAGAAGCAGAGAAAGCAGGAATGAAATAACACTTCGGATGAAGACTGCAATTAGCAAGAATATGAATGGTAGGATGTAAGAAAATGTGGAAGATTGGTAGAGCTGGAATCTGGATTTGCTTTGCAAAAAAAACAAGAAGGAGAAACTAAGGGGAAGAAATTGAATTGATATAAAGAAAAACAACAAATATCTGAACTAAACCTAGCACTACTGGGGAGCTGGGGTAGTGGTGGAATGGGACAATGGAACAGGAAGGAGACTAAGTCTAGATATGGATCCAGAAGACAGTGAGAATGGTACAGGAATCTCAATGAGAATCGGGGGTGGGGGGAGAAGGAAAAAAAAATAAAGACTGAGTCATATAACGGCAGGAGGGAGAGAGAGACTTGCTGGCAAGAAGTCTGAGTAATGAAAACAAGGTCTCAGTAAGTAAAGAGAAAGAGCCTAGAACACGGAAGGAGAAAAGTGGAATCACAGACATGGGGTAATTTGGAGTAAATGGAGTATATTCCACACCAGAGCCTGGAATGCAACCAAAGAATCCCCAGTCTCACCGACACTGTTTTCAGCCTAAGAATCCCACCTGAGGAAAACCCAGATACAGTGGGCTTTCACAGACAGTCAGCAATTGCATGTTCTCATTTTCTGGTTGCCTGCCTGCAGACCCTAGGGTCTGATTTGCAGAAATGCTGAGCACTTGCAACAAGGACTGAAATCAAGGGAAGTCACTGCTGTGAAAATAAATTCATTAATGTTTGTGATGCACTAAGATACTATGGCAATGAGTGTCATGGAAAAGCTCATGAGAAAATGAGTAATTCTGACTTCAGAAATAACTAAAATGGAATACAGTAAATAAGATACAGGGATACACATTGAATATCAAGGTAAGAGCAAATTATCAAAGTTGCTCACAGAGCGAATCCATTCAGTTTATCCAATGCACTGTGAGTCAGAAGCTGTAAAGAGAAAAAAAAATAGAACATAATATAAATAAGGACTATTAATGTAGGTACACAAGGAGAATATTTATCTAGCATCATGAATGCTTGACTTCTGAAACTATATTAGCTGATGGGTGTTATTTGAGTGAACTTTATCTACATATTCCACTCACATAGACAAGTAACTTGTAGGACCTCAACATAAAAGCTATATCTAAAATGCAGATCCTGTCTTGCAGACCTATTAGGTATGTATCATACACACTAAAGTCAATGGGCACTTTGGTGATGACTTCCATGAACATTTCTTCAATTTCATGATTAGTTCCACTTAAAGTAGTAATACAAAATGCTTTTCTCAAATTTGTAAATACTACCTGGAAAAGGATAGTGTTTATTTGCCCTTTACAACCTAATACACATTAAAAGAAATGAAGTAAACAATTATTATAGCCCCCTAAAATAATGAAGTAATAGTTTTAAGTATTGGAGAGGGGTTATTTTGCTTAGTACTATTCAATTCCTCTTTCAACTATTCTCAGTTTGGCTTACTAACAAGGCCAGCATAATACTTACACTTCTTGAGGCTACTCAGATTTGTACAGTTTCTCCCATATTTGCTTGATAGACTGGGGTCAGGTCAGCTTAAATTTTTACCTTCTTCATTGCTATATTTGTTTTCTTTTTGTATTACTATCAGTTTACCATTCTGGTTTTCTGGTACAAGTACTGTTACATTACAGTTTCCCACTAAATAAAAAATTAGCTGGCTTAAGAACTAAGTAAAAGATTAAAGTCAGTACTTCTGGAAGAGACTAATGATTCTGCCCAAACCCAGAAGGCAGATGGTTAGCACTCCTGAAAAGCAGGATGTATTGAGTTGGGCAACCCAAACATTTACCAGCTTAGGAAAAATCTCCATCTGATACAAAACAAACTGGAATGTAAGTCACATGTAAATCCAATTCCTTCACTTTAAAAAATCCAACCCTTTGATTTGGAATGGAGCCAAAGACACACAAAATCATTCACTGCTGATCCAACTGAATCATGAACAATTTAGATCCTTACTAGGATCAGCACTTTTTCAAGCTACAGTCAAGGCCTATTAGTTCTTCATATTATTGGATAATTTTTTATCTGTTTGACAAGATTGCTTACAACAAATATGTCTGTAAAGCAGTAAGTCCCGTGCTATTTGCACAGCACTGGAATTTTGTGCTTACACACTGGGGACACCTTAGAAAACGATCTGAACTCCTGTGATTACCAATGACACTAAACAAACGCAATTTTCATAAATGCTTATGGAGCATCTGCATATGGGCAAACAGACCTACAAGCAAAGTGTCTTCCTGATACTTATAATAAGCAAAATTTCCTGCTACTAGATAACAGCTTTTGTTCAGAACTTTAAAGCAGTGTTTCCTAACAAAGCAGTCATTATATCCATACTTTATAGCTTGAGATTTTTCTTTAAGCAAGATGAAGATGAAGGCTCTCAGAGAAATGTTCTACACAGTAATTCCCACTCTTGATTTGTGAGAAAGTTCAAGTAAGATATGAAAGAAACTATCTAAAAGCTTTTTGAAATTCCATTTTTCAGCACTTCCTGGTTCTCTCCTCCTGATGTGGAGCAGGACCCAAATTAACATTAATATATTTCAGAACTTTTAAATTTCATTTAATGAAATATATATTAATCTTGGTGTCTATTACAAGTGTCAACTAACAATCCATGTCTTAAACATACACACAGCTAAACAGAGAGATCAGTAGCCTTGGCAGCCACGAGCAATACCCTTGCCCATCAGTTCCTCATCAGCTGTGACAAACACCAAATGTTTCTATTTTTGAGACTTTAGTCCAACTCTGTAAGCTGTTTGGGTTGTTCTCCTTATCTAGATCAGAGATAAGAATGGACAACATGAAGTTAAGGGTAAGCGGGCCACTGTTCTGAAGGTTGTTGACAGATTTAAACAGCAATATCATGCTATTTGCATTGATCTGCAGCTTTACCCCATGTGTCAGGAGCTGGAAAGAACAGCTGAAACACAAAATATGTTATGGCTAACCCTGTCCCCAGATCTCCACAGGAAAGATGGAAGCAAACAATGAAGAAATGCTTGAAAAGAAAAAGTCTACGGTCACCCTCAAATCAGAAAAGAAGTATGACAGAACAGAAAACATTTGTAAAATTATAAATAAATAAAAATATTTTTGCTCCTGTTGGGAGAAGGGAGGCCCTGACTGAAAAGCAAGACAAAACTTTAAACAAATTAAAATTTTAAAATTAAATTTACTACAATTTATTTGTTTCCCATTTTAATCTGCTGCATTAAAAGGGATCAGGATTCAGAATTTCACATTTATTTATCACCAGGTTAAACAGCATTTAATAGCACAGCACCAGGGATCTGCTGTGCCACTGAGCAGAACATAGACTAATTCTACCCTGATCAAGCAGCAGTCACTGCATCTTTTTATCATTAGGTTACCCTTAGAGAGAGATCTCAGTACTGTGGCTATTCTAATGAAGTTTGTTATGAGTAAGTGAAGTGTAGTGCATGGCAATTCAAACATTTCTGTGGCAGAACTATAAAGCATTTCATCAGGTATGCAAGCTCACTATAGCTACAATTTACAGGTAATGGAAGGAGAAACATTCCAGATTTACACCTTAAAATCTGCCTTCAGAAAGCCAGGCCTGAAATCAGCTGATAAACTTTAAGGCTTAATTGAAAGAAAAGCCTGTCAGTAGCATTCAGTCTCATTTTGCTTCTGGGTAACGGATTCAGTTTTAATTTGTTGTGTAAGATGAGCATGAAAAGGTAAGACTGGGTCACCTAATGAGTCACCACAGAAAATAAATGACTAATAGGTCTACCTGCATTTGATAAACTGAGGTTCAAATCCTGCTGTTCCTCCAGGAAAGGCAGATATACAGCTAGAAGGAAAAGGGGTTCGTGGCTTCACGGCACACGTTATGCAGAGAAGTTTAAAAACAAAAACAAAACAACAAACAAAACAAAACAAACAAAAAAAACAAAACCAAAAAAAAACAAAAAAAAAACCCAGCCACTTTCTCCATGCCTTTAGAAAGTTCCTGTTAACTTTATTAAGAAAAAAACATGGTATTTGTGTGTGTAATCATTTGCCTCCACACAAACTTTTAACTCTGCTGATGTGACCATGGTTCTTACCTGCCCCCTGCATTGACTGTCCTTTGCACAGTAGAGATTTAATTTATTCATATGCTTCCCTGCTTGCCTATATGACTGTCATCTGTTTTTTCCCCATGCTAAAAGTCTCTTCAGTCACTGTATCTTCCTCTCACTTTTGCTTTTCTCTCAAATTTTGAATTTATCAAAACACAAAGGTTTACCATACCTTCTTTAAATCCCCTCTCAGAAAGATTTATTTATCATATACAAATACAGCTATTTGCTAAAATCAAACTGTTTTTCTAAGGTTATCTACTTAATCTCCTTGCAGCCAAACAACACCCCAAAAAAAAACAAAGCCCCAAAGAAAATGGCTTAGAAGACCTGCAGCAGTCCACAGAACCAGCAGTTACAGATTAAAGCCCGTTTCCAACCATGGTGTTAAGACCATTTTAAATATTTGGTGGAATGGAAATATTCTGTCCGTGTTCACCAGTCACTCCTAAAATCCCACACAGTTACAACAGTTAATTTCTGTTGATCTACAGGAAATAATCATCTCAGGCACAACTGTTTAACAAAGTTGCTCATTTTTAATGGAAGGAACTTGAATATACAGTTTAAAGAAGATCACAAGATGGCTGAGGATGGGAGATACCTCTGGAGACTATTTGGCCCAACTGCCCTGCTTAAGCAGGGCCACCTAGCGCTGGCTGCCCAGAACCATGACCCTAGTTTAAGGTACTCCTTACTAAGCTGGTCAGCCTTCTGGCAGAGGTGCTTTTCCCCAGTTTTGTAAGGTTGATCCTGTCTCTTCCAAGCAACCCTCCAAAAGAGTCCCATGGTCATAAAACCCAAAAACTATTCATTTGTATTTTCCTTTAGTGTGAATAAGAGGACACAGGCAGAAAAAAAAAACCCAGGCATAGGTCTAGCCACCTAGTGTTCAGATGGCCAGCTTACTCAGACTTGTAGTTGAAAGTTTAAACTGGATAAAATAAATCAGCACCAAGCCTAGAAAACTAGCAGAATACTGAGTCCTCTCTTCCTTGTACAATTCTTTCAATTAGGGAGCTACGTATAATTCTTGTTGCTTCTATGTTCAAGCCAGAACCCTCTAGTGTCAGTGTCTACCTCTTACATCAGCCTGATTGAAAGCACTTTGGCATCGTTTGCTTTGAAGATGGTAATATTTTCTGTTAGACACCAACCTTGCTGCAGCAGTTGAGGACACTGCTATGACAGGATCAGAGAATTAAACATTTGAGACCAAGTGGAGCTTTTCATTTGCTCCAAAAAGAAGCAGAGTAGTGCTGAATAACATTTCTAAAAGAAATCATCACCCAACTGCACCTGCATTAACAGCTTATGGGAAAGAAGACAACCAGAATGAAGGGAAGATAATTATAGCTAATAGCAAAGAGGAAGAAAGAGATTGATGACTTATGGTTTTGTTTCATTGCCCACAAAGTTGGCCTGAGACACTGATTTTTTCTAAAACAGCAAATCTTTTTGTTTAATTAGAGACTTATATTTTCCCAATTGCACAAATCTTTATGATTTGCTTTTATTTAATTTGCTGGATTTTTCAAAGATGTGGCCAAAATGCTGTTTCATTCTTCCCAATGGAGATGAAGTAGTGAATTCATAATAGAGACAGCTTCTTTCTTTTTTCCAACCCTATAGCTTTAATTAAACAATAGGACAAATTTCAAAAGATTTAAATTTGATTCCTTTCACACTTATTCAAGTGTTACTTGAATAACGTCTTTATGTTGGTGCTTTGTTAGTCAGTTGTACTACTTACAGTGCAAACATGTAACAATGACCTTTACTCCAAGAAGCTTATGAAGGATAAAACTATAGATAACAGGTGGGTATAATTAAAGTACAAAACCAAAACTGGCATCTCAGGGTTCCATGGTCAATCAGTTCCATAGTACATCAAGGTCTGAATTTTTAATTTAAAAGAGAGGAAAAAAAAAAAGGAACTTCAGTCTTGCACATCACAGATCTAAACAGTGCAGAAATTCACCGTTGGCAAGAAAGAATTCATTCTGCAGCACCAGAACATTCATAATATCCATCAGCAAGAATACACCTAAACTAAGAATGTCAATTCCCACCTGCCAAGTCCACTGAGCTGAGTAGGCACTGTAGTCCAGACCATTAAGACATGTGTATGTACAGCTTTGCCCATCTTTAGATTTCTGAACTTTTTCAAGGCCAGCCTTTTTCACCCTACCTTGTACGGTGGAGTTAGGTAACTAGTTGATAATAAAGAAAAAACAATTATGATGCCAAATGGCAATGGAAAAGAGAACTCAGTTTGAGGACTCAACTTTGCAGACACGAGGGTCTCCATCTGCAAGCCAAACCAGATTTGCCTGGGACAAGTAATAGAAATTGTGGCACTGCAGAGGACTAGGTGCCGGTGGAAATGTCACCAGCATCAAATTATGAAAAGGTTTTTCAGCTTACTGGTCATAAGCAATTGTGCTCCAACATCCTGCCATAATGTTTTTCTGTTTTGCTTAGGACTTGTAGTCAAAACTTTGGTGAAGTGAAGAAGGACAAAATATCCAAATGAGTGCTTCAGTACTTTTGGTAGATGTGCTACGGAGGTGCGAAAGTTAGCACTGGGAGTTCCTGAACCTGCACAACATGTTAGTATCTCAAAAGAGGAAGCAGAGAAAATTGGCATTGATTAGCTATTGACAGAGTCCACGAGGACTGTTGAACTAATGAACAATGAAGAAAATATGCTACACCACCATGCGAAGTTCCCATGCTTGTACCTTCTTACTACATGAAAAAATCACCTTGCAGTCTTAAAGTCCACCCTCCATTCTCCACATTGGTATTTCATCTGAACTCAGCAGCTGTACTGAAAGGAAGGTTAATGACAGACTGAAATATTAGCATTTTTCAATTTTATTTTTTTTTTTTAGAAAGTAATGCAGTAAACTAACAGTCTCATTGAAGCTTACAGAATTGCTAAAAATCAGTCACTCCAGCCAACCCAGGTTTATCATAATAAAAGAACAACAAAATAACAGCAAAAAAACCCCTACGCACTGTTAATTGTAATTACTTCCCAGCTTTTGACATGGCACAGTTTAGAAACTAAAATAGCAAAATCAGATTAAAAAAAAAACCAACACATCTAGATAGTCATACAACTTGTATTTTCTAAATCCCTCCTTCCTCACTATTATATTCCTTTTTCATACTGGCTTGTAAAGCATTGCACACTTCTTGGCCTGCCTCCAGAAGAACATCAGTTTGAAGGTAAAGTTTCCATGATTTGACTGCGAAGGACATACCCCTTCCAGTCACAGCATTCCTGAGCTTCTGTCAAAATAATCTCTCTATTATTTGATGCTGACATTCTGGAAGACATTACTTGAGTTAAAAAAAGGCACACACACACACACATGTACACATGCTTGGGAGGCTGATTTGGGTGGGCAGGTATAGCAGACGAAACCAAAAGAGCACAACAACCTTCCACTGCAGTGAATCTGAGATGAGTCGGAGGCTTGGCACCATTATAAAACTACTTCAGTTACATTTGGGGAGCACTGATATAGGGTTTAAAATTACTTTAGAGACTTTTAACGGGTAAAATAAGTTGTTGGGAGAACATCTCTCAAAGATAATGTGTTCAGTCCTTCATGCGTGAACATCTCTGTTCACATCAATGTCAGTCCAGGATACACTATACTAGCACTGCCTTTCTTTCACTGCCTACACCCAGCTGTTGTCTCACCTTGTATTCACACTGTAGGCATTTCAGAATTTCTAACTATATTTTTCCTTTACCAGTTTAGTAGTAACACAGTAGAATTCCTGGTAAAGACCAGAGTCTCAAAGTGCTACAGTACTACTAATAATTCCAGTACCTACAACTGTTCATTGATTTAACACCATTCTATAGAGTTAGTCTAGATTTTTAACACTGCAAGAGTAAATAATCAGAAATACTCTATATAAATAGTTATATCCTATTGATTTGGCTACTCTGAATGTACAATAAAATGGCTCTGTGATTCAGAAAAATGTGTCATTTGTAGATGAACTTCTAGCCAAATCTTTTAAGAAAGCAAAAATGAACTTTTCAAATTAAGATTTAAAATTCTCCTTTTTTTACTAAACAATATAATCACCTCACAGAAACTTTGACAAAGACAACTGGTGATTAGAAAGAAAATATTTTTGAGTTCTATTCTATAGAATGTGAATATGTTATTCTTATTTGCGAATATGTTATTCTTATTTGTAATATGAAACTAAGCATGGCAAAGCTACTGGTAACAGAAATATCCAAGCAGCATTTAGAATCAAATATGGAAACATATTTCACTCCAGTTCTCTTCCCACTCTACTTTATAATTGAAGGGAAAGTTTAATTACTGATTTCAGCCATAGCGAAATTAAACTCTTGTAGACTCCTGAGAGTACATAAGGCACTGTTAGTGCTGGGAATGTGTCTGTCTGCGTTACAAATCAGAACAAGCCCAACTTCATCTTTGCCAGCACCATAAGTGCTGCTGTAAATCCATGGCTTACGCCAAGTCCAAGGCATGGGTGAGCCTTCTCATTTCCTTGAGTACTTCCTCATTACGTGGGTCAGGAAAAGACAGGACAGGAGAGCTCTGAATGCCTGAGAACAGATCTGAACATCTGGTCCATGCATAAGCAGATTTTGGCCAATGAAAGCCTGTCATATTTTGCTCCTCCTCTTACAAGCCAGGCTGCAAAGTGAATTGACACATAATAAACCCAATATCCATACTGTCAGACCAAGTCTGGGTTCCATGCTATGGCTATTCAGCTATGGGCTAGGTTCCACTGACTGCATGTGAGTATCCTGATTTAAGAATAAATTGCTCATCTATGCATGAGCACAGCAATAGCATAAGCTATTGAAAGCAATTTTAAGCTCAGTCCACGTCTGTCAAAAGCAGAACAAAACATGAGGAGATACTTTCAACCGTCCTAAGTTTCATTGACTTGCAGCTTTTACAAAAAAAGCTCAAACTACATTCTTGAATATGCTGCAGGAGAAGGTTACATATACTGGACAAATGGAAGAGCTAACTAGGATTGGCTTAAGCCACTATGGTTATGCCCTCTGAATGTGGAAGCCTAGGAGCATTCTGGAGATGATGTCATGTAGTGTGAACATACAGAAATGCTACTTTTGTCTCTCATTAACTTTTGCTGGAATATTTCATCAGGCATACACCCACTCATAAGCACAATACTTCAAATATTTAGGAATACTAAAAAGAAAAATAAAGATTGTATGTCCAGATTTTTATTAGAGGAAAAATAGCAACAACACCTAAGATCACACTAGCATATTAAAGGCAGACACACTTTCAGAAGTCCCTGGAAATGTCAATATTCATTACCCCAGTTTTCAGTAAAGAAGTAAGATATTATAAGACAAATAATGTCTATTGATTAAGATTATTATTGAAGAAGGGCTTAGTAATTTATGAACACAGTGCACTTATTTTTTCCTCAAATCCCTAAAACTCTATCAATTTACAGGATTTTTTTTAATGCTAGACCCCAATTATTTCTTATTACAGAGTCCATAATTTTCATCTTTTAAATCTATGCTTTATATTCTCAATTCCTCTTAACTTCTTTTTCATGCATGGTTTATATTCCTTGGTTTTCCTCTTAATTGGCAGATGCCCTCTCATAATACTATCTTCCTTTTCTGTTCAAAAATCAAGACAGTGAAGAACTTTTGCTGTATGGATGATAAGCTCAAAGACTTTTTCCAAAGACTGACTTTGATTATTGATAAAATTATTTCAACATAAAACCCAAAATCCATCTGTCAAGATAACAAGTGGTCTGAGATTTCACACAAACATGTACATTAATACTAAAAAAAAAAAACCCACACTAAATCTGTTTCTTTGAAAGATCCATCTTTGGAGTATTCCTGCTCTGTACAGCTGTCTGAAAGCTTTTATCATTCCTACAGTCATTTTAGGTTTCTTCCTTGTAATTAAGTTCTCTGAAAGCTAAATTTTTGCCTAATTTAAAATAAAAATATGAAAGAATGACAGAAAGTACATTACATGCTTTCCTAAATTATTTAGTTTTGTGTTGCAAATATAAACTTCTGTAAATATAGTTTATCAGTAGCGAACTGTAATGATTTAATAAATATCAGTAAATACCAGTAATGATCTAATAAATATCTAAATATCAGCAATGATCTAATAAATAAATAAATAAATATATCCCGTTCAGCTTCATCATGAAAAAAAGAGCTGAAACACACACTTGGATTATAAATCACCACCACTCACCCCAGAAATTAAACCACAAGGCAGCCAAGCTGCTGAGGCCTTGTAATGTACCCCCACACATCACGTTTTCTGCTCAGGTTGAGTTGTGGCATGCCAGTTTCTGAGACTGTGGGAATAGCCAGGGAAAACCTCTCTGATGGCTGCTGATGGACTAAGGTGCCAGGTTTAGTGCTAGCATGCATATCATCCACAGTTAACCAAGACAGAAAATAAGGCACAGAAAAATCATAAAGGGTTATGAAGCTCTGGTGGTAATAGACAGCACCATTTTCAAGGTTTCAGCCTCCCTGATTTCAATTCAGACACACAAGCTCATCTTCGTCTACTCTTTAGAGCTCAAAATAGATGTTTGGATTCCATCCTATCCCTAGGTTGCTGCCCACAATCACTATTTTCAACATATTCTTCCAAATGTCTGGAAAAATTTCTTCCCTCATGAGATCATCTATTTTATTAAGCAGATCTCAGTGGTTTAGCAGCAAACACTTATTCTATCAATGTAATAAACTGTAACCTCCTCAGCAGTAGGATTATAAATTAACCAGTCCCTGATCTCATTATGAAATTACTCTATAGAAGAAGTATTAATGAAACAGAGATACCAGTCCTGTGTTACAAAAGCCAGGCAGTTAATGTTTGTAGAGAAGGGGGTCAAAAAATTCAACAGCAAACTGATTTCTCCTGGGCAGCGTCCACTTAATGATTATAGAAGAGGAAGTAAAAAAGTTCATTTTCATTCTAATATGAATCAACAAGCAAGAAACAAAAGGTGAATAGAAATTAAGATTTCTGTTAAGTTGTGCATGTATCTTTGAAACTCCAGTATAAAAGTCAAAGGTGTGGCATTCAAAAGGAGGGTATTTTGGTATAGGGAAGATAGGCATATAAACAAATTAAATGAAAAGAACAGAATAGAGTGCATATAAGGATTAAGATGAAACTAGAGAACTTATTTTTAGAAAAATAAATTTATTAATTTTATTGTCCACTGACATGCAAGTCATTTCTAATTAAAGCAAAATTTAGAGCTCTAAAATAAAGTGGATTATACATTTTTAAGCAGATGCCACGTGAGTACCCACCAGAAAGCAGAATATTCTGACTCTCATAATGTGTAACTGATATAATTTCTGCACAAGCCCATATGGTTCCCAATTCTGAAGTTCAAATATAGACTGTTTCATTCCTATCCAACAGAAACAATAAAACTGCACATTTACATGACTATTTCTCAATACTCCTAATACTAATGGTAGTAATACTAGAAATATCTGCAACTGTATTTAACCTAAGAGTCCCTTGCCAACTCAGAGAGCAAAACAACATAGTAAAGCATCATTACTCATGTTGCTATTGCTTGCCCTATAGCCAAGCCCTGGGGCAATGCTGCTAAGCTTTAGAGACCTGTTAAAGTGGATTTACTGTGGTCTGTTGAATGTCATTATAAGAAAATCCAACCAAACCAGGACATGCTATTGGAGGGACTGTCACACACCAACAGAACTGTATATATATGAATCAATATGCATTACTGTTTTGATATAAATCAATATGGCATGCAAGAAAGTTATATACTTTATACTCACTAATCTATTAAAAGTCTTGGTTTAAGCAGCATCAAATAAAGGTTATAATAGCATTTGATTTCCTTAGTTATCAATTGCTTACATGCAACTAGCCCTCCACCAGCTCTTGGCTCACAGAGAGAATCCTAAGTAGTGAATTACTATGGTGTTCCACTGGGGACAGCAATCCCCTGTAAAAAGAGTAAGGATGCTTAGCAAAATATTTAAGCTCTAAGCACACTTGCTTCAAGCTGTCAAACACAGAAGTACATGCACTATAATAAGGCAACAAGGCAAAGTTGTACTACAAGTGTGACCATGCATTCATTCCTGGCCTTGAATCTTGACAAAGCTCAAGCATGTGCTCCTGGCTCTGAATGCTGCCCAAACTCAGGACCCTGAAAGCTCCTCTCATTGAACAGGACAGAGTGAAACACTGAATCCTGTAAGAAACTGCCAGTCACTAGACAAAGAACACCAGCACATGGTATGACCTGCATTTCCTGCTGAGAATCCAGCTATAAATACAAGATTGCTTTTGCTAACCCCTCAGGCTGTGAAAAGGTGGCTGATGGCTGTGCTGAAAGGGCTCCCATTTCCGCCAGAGGCAGGGTCACCTCCTGTTGCTGGAAACACCTATTTCTTTCTGCAGCACTGAGAGGACAGTGATCAAGACCAGAAACTCAGGAATTTGATATCAGTTCTTGGTGATTACAGGTTATTCCTAATCACAAATGAGCATGTGTATGCGCAACCTGGTCATTTCACCAGGAAACCTATGAACCCAAGTCACAAATCATTAAAGGTAGTGTGACAAGTCCTTCAGAGCCTTGTCATCCTTACACTAAGCAGCACTGGTGAGATTTGGCATACTTTAAGTGAGTTTGCTGAGACAGTTCAGACAGTTTACACAGTTTCAAGTCTCCGGAGAGCTACTTTCACCCACAGCATGGGACTGTCCTCTGAAAAAAGGTCATGTTTGTGGGGTAAGCTACTGGTGTGACAATTGCAAGCTTTGTTTACACCAACTGCTCACTGAAATTCATAGACCATGGTTTATTCACTTCAGATACACAAGAACTTCTTAAGCAATCCTTGACTAGCAAGATTCTGAAAAATCAATTTAAAGCTGTCCTCTCCCATGCCGTTTCCCCACACCTAATGCTTTCCTCTGCCAGGAATTTTAGCTTGCTGTAATTGTTTTGCTTTTACTCTACATCAGCAAATGTGGCACAGTAAGGTAAAAACAGCTGCATGCTATTTTTCCTCCTCCAGATAGGGTGTATTTCCCACATGGAAACAAACAGTACCGTACAGAAACAAAGCAAAACACAGCCTTGCTTACTGAAAATCAATTGTCTTCATGTAATTTATGCTTTTTATACATAGTACATTTAATTTCCTATTTAATTCAGCAGAATCTGTTTGCTTTCTTCTCAGCCATTTTGTCAATTCATGACACTTGCAATGCACCAAAAACTAGAGTCTGCAGTTTAAAGACAAAAGTAACATGATCCATATAAAGCTTTTCCTTATTTTTTTTCATATATATATATAATTTTGGAAAATGTATTTAATTTGTTTTGTATTTAAATTTATAATCACATTAAATTCAATTTGCATGTCAGTAAGTTAAAAAGCTGCTGAAGTTATCTGAAAAGTATTCTGCATACGCATGCATGGCTCAGTCTGTTCCAAAATCAATACAGCTGAACACTGAAAGACAAAAGGGATCATATTTCTTAAACTGATGAAAATTACACAGAAAGGGACTGTTCAAGATGAGACAATCCATGCCCTTTTTGACATCCTCTGATAAAAATTAGTGTCTAAAGCCAAATACAGGATGATGTGCATGTTTCCTATACTGTAATGACTTTTGTCTAAGTCAGCTGCACTAGTAGTAGAAGACCTTTCTAAGCAACACCAGTAATGGTGAGAGGGGTTTGAGGAACTGGAGAGAAATTTGTTGGGGTTTTTTGTTTCCCCTAGGATGGGGGTGTATTACTTTTTATCCAGACTACTGCAAGTAAAATATAAACTTGCAATTAAAGTTACAGCACAACAGAAACAAACCCCTAAACTTCTGGTAACTCAAAGTATATGATCATTCTCTTTTAATTAACCCAAATTACTTTTATGTGAATAATGAAAGTTTCTTACAGTTTTATATTATTGGAATCATGGGAAAAATTCTCATATACAGATTCTTTTTCATTAGTATTGTGAAAGATCCAGCTTGAATACTCTTTTCCAAGGGCAGAAAGGATCACAAAGAATCTGCCCCAGCCTCCTCATTACAAACTAAACTTACTTCCCAGGCCATTAGATCAACACCAGCTCAGTTAATAAAACAGTGGAAAAGGACCAACCTGAGCAAGAATGTTTATCACCACCAGGAAATTAAAGTGAAGTCCTTTTCTGTGAGGTTCCCCTGTATTACTTGTGTTAGCAAATACATTAGATTACTAAAGTTATGGTTATTTTTTAACAAGAAAGTTAATATTATTTATATTTCAATTGTCTTCTTGTCACTTAATTTTAGTGGAGACATATTTGCTTCTGTCTCTGCAAAACTGAGGGACTGGACTAGCTGGTCGCCCAAACTGAATTAACACATACTCCTTCCTTACATGCCAGTGATAGCACCAGATCTTGCATAAAGGTCATCAGTTAACAGTAGCAACTGGAAATAAGATGACAGTGAACCTAGATTCACCTCAGGTATGACTTGGAGGCTAATGGGATACCAAACTCTGGAAATTCTTCAAATAGACACTAAGTTCTCCATTCAGACACTAAATCCTCCATTCAGGCACTAAGTCCTCCATTCAGACACTAAGTCCTCCATTCAGGCACTAAGTTCTCCATTCAGACACTAAGCCCCCCATTCAGGCACTAAATT
>JANHGB010032234.1:0-21475 GCA_026283785.1 Coracopsis vasa | reverse complement strand
GAGCTTCTGCCTAAGAGCTCATCTCAATCTCCCCTCTGGCAGGTTAAAGCCATTCCCCTTGTCCTGTCCCTACAGGCCTTTGTCCAAAGCCCCTCTTCAATTTTTCTGCAGGAAGCAACAATTCAAGAAATTTAGCAATCACTACCAAACTTTCTTTTGTGGTTCTTTTAATTATAAAGGAAGAGTGAAATCCCAGTGCTTAAGATGCCACCACCACATCAATTTTTGTGTTGGGTAGTGATTTATACCAAACTTCTTCAAATCCTTGAGACATTTTTATCAACACAATAACAGCATTCAGAAGAGTATTCCCATCAAGCATACTGGCTAAATAATGCACTTCCAAAGGCCAGTAGAGTAGAACTGATGCATCATGTAAGCCCTATTTAATCAAACTCTACCAGGAGCTCAGACATTCAACAGTTAAAATTGTAACTGCCCTATGCTGCAGTTCTGCATGGCTAGTTTTCACTCTTCCTTACCACTCCACATAACATATGAAGTCCTGACTCAGAAGAACTTCAAGAAAACCTGACTCCATCCTTTTGTTAACATCCTGACACAAGTTCGGTTCAACAGTAGCAGATATGTATATTTGCCTGCTGAAACAGAATCGACATCCTTTTGGAAAGTAAAAATGCATCTATCACAGACTTTATGGATGATGTGATACTCCGATCAATGCAAAACTTTAATCTCAGACATCTTCTCCTCCCAAGTCTAAAACCAAAACTAAAGATTACACGTTACTCAAGTGAAACATTTCTTGACAAGGAATGAGGATTTCCCATTCAACAAAGAATGTCTTGATACCCCATTCCCAGTCACTGAAAGAAGTCTTCACAGAAATATTAAATAATTCTTCAGGTCCGTTTAAACTCCTGATTGATTTTTCTTGAATCATTTTTGGGTAAGCTGTAAAAGCTGATCGCTTTGTCCATGACTGAACTTGCTGAAAATTCACGGAACAAAATAGTTCTTGATTTTATAGTAAGCCCTCCATATTTCACTATTCTTTTTTCAAAACCTGTCTTAGTCAGTAGTGACTCATGCTGTGGGACTCAACACTGAGTTGCAGAGGACCTCATTTCTCTGAAGCCAAAGCAAAACTATCACCTGGGAACACCATCTGTGTAGTCAGTTAGCTGAAAAATTTCTTTTTCATTACAATAACCCATCATTAAAACAGAAATGGAATTTTTCATATAGTGCTTTGAATCTCAAAGGCATTTGCAGAGCTAACCAGATGCCTCCTCATCCTGCCTAACTTCAATATCCGTTTTCCTCCTTACTAAATCATAGCAACAAACTAGGAGATTGTCAAAGGTTTAGATTGTCAAAGGTTTACCATTCTCATACTAAAGGGAAAGAATCAGAGGCTTTATCTTAATAAAATATGTGTCCATTAATTTCCACTTGCAGAATAACTTCTATTTACCTTAAAATAAAGCTGTTCTTGCAGATACCTTAATGACTTCATCTGCACAGTACTTGTAAAGCAAAAGAATAACGTAAGCGTCCCTCATTTGCTGCTCTGCCAAAGGAGAATTGCAGTTTCAGTATTTTAGAGCAAACGCTTTCCCTTGAAGTATTTTGTAAATCTTGTTTCTGGACACTTAAAGATTTCTTACTTTTATTTATTTCCTAACTATGAGAAATCAGGAAAATTACCAAGTTAGTTAAGCTTGCATACTTTCCATGTGTTAATTAGTTTTTCCACTTGGTTTGAGGATGTAAAACATGAGCATGTTTCACAGCAAAAACACAGTGTCAAATTAGTATGTTTAAGACTTGCAGTCAGTATCAATTATAGTATAGGAGAGTTAACAACATCTTTATTAATGTATTAATGTACTCTGATGCATTAATGCATTTTGATGGAAAATTATCAAAGACCTGAACTGAACTCATGTAGTTTTCAAATACAGCCTCAAGCTCACTTTCAAATTTGAATAAGGATCTTGCAGAAGGGGTTCTGGACTAATGAATAATAAAGATTTTTTTTTAGTCAAATTCAGGAGGATCCTCATTTCACACAATGACATACTAACTGAGGAAGGAGACTCTGGAGATCATCCAGCCCAAGCCTCTGCTCAAAGCAGGGTCATCTAGACAGGTTGCTCAGGGCCATTTCCAGTTACATTTTGAGTATTACAAAGTCAATGGGGACTCTAAAATCTCTATGGGCAATTTGTTCTAGAGCTTGACCACCCTCAAGATAAAAAAGTTTGTTCTGATGTTTAAATTGAATGTCTTGTATTTCCATTGCAGCCAGCTTCCAAAGTCTGATTGCAATTCAATTCACCTGCCTTTCTAAACACTTTCTGTACAACCTGTTTCCCAACCTGTAGCTGATTTTCAGTGCAACAAGAATCTTTAGTCAAAGTTTCTTCTACAGTGCTTTCAAAACGACAGTGTTTTGGGATCATATTGATAAATCTTACATATGTATTCACCCTAAGATTGATGTTATTTATCATCAGTGTTGGCCTAGAAACTTCCATATCCTGGAAACACTAGTTAACTGGCAGCAAGATTTCAATCTGTAATCACGAGTGCTGTCACGGCTCATATCTCAATGTAGCTGATAACCACACAGAAAGGTTTTAAAATGCCTGCTGACCTTTTGAGCTTCCATTTTCTCCTCCTGTGTCTTGAAAACCCTAAAGATAGAGTTCTTTCCTTTTGCACCTTCATGGAGCAAATGAAACAAAGAATACATGAACTTACACATACAAAATAAAAATAGCATCCACCCCTATTAACTCCATCTCTATCTAATCCTTAGTCAAAAAGGAAATGGCTACTCAAAGTACTTAAAGATTTTTATGCTTCTCCTCCAGCTCAATGGGTGAGAGAGTCAAAAATTCCAGAGAAATTATTTATGAATCACCTTTAAAAAAATAAATAATTTCAAAATTTTGCCATACCTATTATTACCATCTGTATCAAACATAAGTCCTCTTTCGGCTTCTGAACTGCAAATAAAATCTCTCGGTTCACTATTAAATGCTCTTCTAAGTTTTCCTTGGGGACATCAAGTTCAGTAGTTCACATATAATATCTTGATAGTCACTATAAAGCATAAGGAATTGTACAAGTAGTTCTAATTTTGATGAAAATTTAGATGATAACTTGGTGAATACAGCTTCCAGTGCAGTAACTAATAAAGAAGCTGGAAGCCTAATTCCTAATACACTTTCACTGCATATTAAAAAAGCCAATCTGTCAAACAAAACACTTTTTCTTATAAATCATACTTTCAAATATTCATAATGTTTTATATAGCAGTGCAAACATTCCACGATAATATTGTATTCCTGTACCAAGCTAAGTATTTCATCAATAAAAATCACAGAACTTTATCTCAAATTTCCTTCACTTAAATGGCTCAACATATTGGATTTGTCTACAGAAATATTCCTCCTGTCTCCACTACTTGCAGTCAACTAGAAGCACTGTCCTTCAAATGCTGACTTTCCTGCAATAAAAAGAATTTATTTCTCCTTTATTTTGTTTCCTTGCAGTACATCAGGGTGTGAGAAAATAGTTACGCTGCTATAATTTGATTTTCATTTGATTCACAGCATACTTAGGTCAGATGTTGAAAGCTCAAAAGTAAGGACACATTAGAAGGTTGACAATCCTATTTTTAAACCTCTCCTGCTAGCTATGTACTTCTCCCTAGACATATTGCAGTCAACATTAAAAATAAATGTATTTAGATTATAAAGGCAACAATGCCAGCTCTGTTGAAACCTTCCCGACATGAGTCTTTTTTCTTGACAGGTAAATACCTTCAAACTTTCATAAGCAAATGAAGCAAGAGCCCTGCAAACTCTCCCTTATTGGCTATTTATGCAGAGAGCAATTCAGCCTATACACTTTGTTTGCTTACATGCTCTGTAAAGAGGTCTGTACTATAGCTTAATAATAAACCAAATTTGTAACTCTGTCTGTGGAAAACTGGTTTTATTATATAGCACATGCTAATGAAAGCAAAAGGTATTGAACTCCACTTATAATTAAGAATGCTTTGGGCAAATTTCATCATGATAATATTCTTTCACTAACCCCAACCACCAAACTATCACCACTGACAGGAAAATAAACAGATTACAGCCAAATAGAAGGCAGGATGATAGTTTTTATCTGTAAGCAAGTAAACTAAACAGCTTAAAATCAAAACACCCATATTGTGAGTCTTCCATATGGCGACAAACCAACTACTCTGATTTCAAGAATATTCAATATTTGATACTAACGTTTGGCTTGTAACACACGGTTACTGTATTCACGGTACTATGCAACTATGCAGGACTTAACAGCCAAAGGGAGGGATGCAGAGATTTACAAACCACATTTGACAAAGTAACCTTTCTTACAACAGCAAATTAGTGGGTTGTGGTTATTTTTCAGAAAGGTAGTAATTTGGTTTTAAATACAGATTTAAGCATAAACATTCATATTGCAAGAAAATGATTACTATGTTTAGATTAAGTTAGTTTTATTAACAGTATGCCTCAACTTTAACAAAGCAAAAACATCAGACCTTTATGCAGAATAATGATTTTAAAAACTATTACAGGGACATGCACCAATTAACCAAGCAGCTCACAGTGTACCTTCTCCAAATTTCAGAAGGAAAAGGAGCCATGCTTCAGACAGCCTGACAATTGCTTTGTAGCTTTTTGCATTAAAGCAAAGCAATCCAAGCATTTTCTTAACTCTCACTTCCTAACTCTCAATCAAATGTGCTATTATAAAACTACAAATGAAAAAAAAAACAAGGTAAAATATGAAGACAGTAAAAAGGGAAGAAGTTTCCTAGTCTGCATCCTTTCCTACTCAGTAGATGTTAGGAGAAGAGGAAATGAAGCAAGTAATGCAATAAAAAGTGCAAAGTCCTGTGGCAATTCCTCTGTTTCTGCTCTCTAAAAGTTATCAACTCCTTCAGCATTCTGCATTAAATGTAAAGGAAATCTCAGATCACTAAGACCATTCAGACTTTAAAAACCCACCCAAACCCCCAAAAAGAACCAACTGAAGGGTGATCAAGGTAGCTGTCTGAGACCTTGTGCATATGACAGATGAATACATCCAACAGTCGCGATTCCTCCTTGCCTAATTCCTCACTTATTTTGTAAGTTGTACTGGGAAATAAGGCCCCTTTGCAACAATTACTCCCTCCAGAGTTACTGAAACAGAACAGTGTTTGAGAGGCTTAGCTATAAAATTACAAGTTATATTTATATTGCTCATTGATAACTTTGCAAAACTGATTGATTTCAACTGGTGAGAAGCACTAACGCTGAAGCCATACAAAATGATACAACAAAGCCTAAAGTACTATATATTCTTCATCCTTACAAGCCAGAAGGCCAAAGAACAGAAACAAAACTAAATAAAATGCAAAACACTAGGAAGTGATATTTTGGAGTCATTGACACAACCACTAACAACATGGGCAACTGTACTCTCGTTAGCAAAGATACTCAGAAACAGAGGTGAGAAAATAATATCCAATTATTTAAATAATCTTCCTACTTTCAGGGGTTAGGATTTAATTAGGTGAACTATACAGTATCACTATAAACCATCAATACAGTTGAGTCTCCCTGGTCTTACTCTATCCTGCACATGTCTGGACACAAACTGGAAAAAATGCCAGATGATGAAAAAGCTTTTGAATGCCACTGAGAAAGTCTGTTCAGCTTTTAAGTTACAGTCCTTTAATTAAAGTTGAAAGAATACTGCCCTCCTCACTGAGCTTTTGGCTTGGTTGGCTTTTTCTTTTCCCTGTTTTTCGTACACTAAGAGATCTGTATTGCAGCAGATGAAAATGGCATTAGCTTTTAGGATCATGTGTGGACAGAGAAGGATACTGAAAAAAGAAAATGCTATGTACCATTTCAAAAAGATCCTACTCCTGTTGTAAGCACACTGATGATTTCTTTCATGTTTTAACAAATAAGAAATACATCTACAATCTTTTTTTCTTCGCTATGAGGTGCTGAGGTGCTGGCACAGGGTGCCCAGAGAAACTGTGGCTGCTCCATCCCTGGCAGTGTTCAAGGCCAGGTTGGACAGTGCTTGCAGCAACCTGCTCCAGTGGAACGTGTCCCTGCCTGTCGCTCGGAGTTGGAACTGGATGAGCTTTAAGGTCCCTTTCAACCCAAACCAGCCTGGGATTCTATGAATCTCATAAAACAATAAAAACAGCCAATGGAAAAAGCAAGCTGTTTGTAAATGTACTTCAGTTCCCACAGTTGCCTATAACATAGTTAATAGTTCATGTAAGTAGTATCAAGATAAACTGTATCTGGACACATGTAGGTGTGGGTGCATACCTCCATTCCAGAGCTGCAATCCTGCTTTCTTCTAAAAGAGCATCTGCCCAGCTACGAATTCTCTGTTCATTAGGGAGTCTGATTTTACATCAGAAAATAAGCCCTTCTTCATCAATGAAAACAGGTACTTTCAATTTCATGAAATCAGTAACTCCTTGTTTCTTCCCCAAGTTATTAAACATATGCAACAACCCAGAATGATCAACATAAACTAATTTCTCAGTTTTCTTTCTTCAGAATAACCATTCCCAATTTATAAGTCAATGCCCAAACTTCCTAATTTCTGAACTTTCCGATTAAAATAATGCAAGGTTATTACTCTAAGTTTACATCACCATAAGCAGTTGTATGCACTTACAGTTCTCATACATAGTACTAATGGTATTCGTTAATTTGGTATTAATACCAGAACTTTCAATTGAGTTAACTTTATCATGCAGAGAATTATCAAATGCCTTAGGAAATTCATAATCATTTGTATTTTGCAGCTATAAATCGCACAACAACTTTTTTATCTTGAACTACCTTAACAGATAGGACTCTCAGCAGAAAGTTAGATTCAGTCACAAGTATTGACTGATAGTAAGTTCTAGAAGTACTGCAGCAATGTAGTAGGACCGGAATATCTGTTACAGAACAGTTTTATCCCTGTGGCTATTCCACTTTGCCTGTTTCAAAAATTATGGAATCCTCAACACCCCTTCAGTATTTCAGAATAGTGCTTCAGCGCTCCATTTCACATTTGCCACAGGATGAACACCTGCAGCTCAAAAGTGATTAATGAATTAACTCCTGAGGGATGAATTTTAGACAAGAGGCTAACTATTAGATGATCGGAATACATTCTTCAAATTAAAGAAGTCAAAAAGGTTGTTAAAAGAAAATGACAACACAGTTACTATATATATATTTTACGTAGAAAGCACTGATTCCTGCTGATACTTAAATCTGATTATTAACGCATCTTTAATAAAGATTTTAGAAACTTGAGAAAAGGAAAAGCTATTTGGCAATGTTTTGTGGTCCGGGAAACCAAAAGTATTTTCCAGGGCTGTGTCTGGGGGAAAAAGTAAAACGAAATCACCTAAAGGCTTATTCCCATGTAAATTTTAGAATGGATCTTTTTCCAATTGGGAAAATCTGTTTAAGCTATAGTTCTGAAGATCTATCAATGACATAACAATAAAGATACCAGATGTCTGCAAGAATATGCCTACATATACATTATGCTGAATTCCTATATCTGTCTCCAATATAAACAACCACTTTGTGTCCTGAAAATAAAATGTTGGCAACTTATGTTGTTAAATGCAAAAATCTGGTGCATTCATTATACTTCTTATAACAAAGCCTGTCACATTTCATTAAGCAATATAATACTGTGACATGCTCAGTAATAAAAAAGCAATAAAACTTTGTATTTTAATTTCTTCTGGGGAAGACACTCATGATTTATGCAGCCTTTCCTCAAAAAAGTGACATTTAATGGAGCACATGACTGCTGTACATCAAGAAGGCCAAGCTGGTTTGAAGAGAGAAAGAACGGCTTATTTGTGCAAGGATCCATCTTAAAAATCAGTAGATTAGTTAAGACCAAGTGTTACCAATAGGTTAAACAGCACCATTTTTGTGCAAAAAAGATGTGTATATCATGTGTCCTAACTCTAAATCTTGACGTTTTCTCAAAGATTTACTGTCAAATTTTGTTGGTGGGTTAAGCTTTTGTTTTTTCAGTAATGCTCCATTTAACAACTTAATAGACATGAAAAAGTTGAATACACAAACATGTTTTGACTCTTATTTACATGAAGCACAAAATATAAATGCACTGGATCCACAATAATCCCTACTAACAAGCAACACCTGAATTACTTGTCTTTCATACTTGTCTGCATAGTAATTTGGATGTAACTATTATTTTTGAAATGCATTCTTGAAGTGACGACGATGACGATGGCTTGACTTCGCGAACGAAGATTTTGGATTCTTGAAGTACCGGCTTCCTAAACTATAATCCCAAATAAGGAACTAAATCTGACTCAACACCTTGTTTAAGAAAACCTACTTTAAAAGGTCAAAGTGGACTTAAAATCTAACTAAGAAAAGCTGAGTAATTTCAGTCAGTAAATATCCTACTAGTTTTTGTTTTCTTTTTATTACAAACATTTCTTATTTGTTGATAAAAGATCAAATAAAATGGGAAAACCTGACAAAAAGGATAAAGGTAAATGACCTCCCTTTTTACCTACTTTTTATCTCTGCTCCAATCAGGATCTTAATTTCCCTTTATGTCCTGTCCTGAATCGGATACGGTGAGTCTGGTAAAGAGCAGACTGTGTAATTTCTGAACTGTAAAACCCGTGTCCTCAGGAGGGAATATACCTCTGGTATATTGTTCTTCTCGTCACCCACTTACGAATGATATTTCAGTCTGCCTTTCAAATTCAGCTGGAATTGACCTAGGAAGTCAGTCAGGTTTATTGGAAGACGAGGACATTGGTGAAAGAACAGTACTGGTATGATAAACTTGCTTTATTATTATACAGATTTGGTATTTCAGTCTGTATTGATTTCACTGAAATCCTTAGCCTTTACTTTAAGGTGGCAGAAACAGTAAAATGTGAAACACTGAGGAGTTCAGGTGATAAGAGCACCAACAGAAGTGCAATAATCATCTCCTTTGAAGATTTGTTAATGTGTCTAGGAAAATATGAGTAGTATTTTCATTTGTTTGTTAAATGGGTTGTATAAAGATCTAAATAAAAAGCATACAAGCAAGAAGCTGATAAAATGCTTAAACAGAAGCGAAAAAGAGCACAACATCTTTCTCTTGTTGTTGTAGAAATTCTTTTTGCCACCCCAGCCCCCCTCAAAAAAAAAACCCAAACCAGTAATTTTTAGTGGGCAGCCCTGAATTCTGCTAATTGATGCATCACCCAGAGTCACTGACATAAGCAAAAAAATCAGCAAACAAAGTACATCAATAAATGTCATGGATCAGTAGCTACAATTACAGCAATTGCTTTGAGCAGTTCAGTGCCCCTCTGAACCATTCACTATAGCCTTTAAATAATTTGGAAGTATGTTATGCAGGAATACTTTAAACCAAATCAGTTTGGTCACACATGCCAGGCATGGGTATTTTTGCTTAAAAAGGTGTGCTGGTACCACTGCAAGTATACATTCCTACCACGACACTTGCCCAGCAGCCACTGGGGACACTGCTGCCTGGATACTGCATTTCACAAGTGAATTTTAGAAACATACACATTAGTCACAGTGTGTTTCAAAAGACAAACATATGGCTACAGCCATACAGTGTGTGCAGGGAATGAAATGTCAATGGGTTGTTTGTATGGAGTCTAGTCATCACTAAATGTAGCAACACTTCAACATTAAACCCAACCTATCTTGATACTATATCAAAAAGTCATCAAGGTTTAAGAAAGAAAAAACAAAACAAACCAACAAAAGAACAATCCTTAGAGAAGAATCCTATTATCTACTAATACATTTCATTTAGAAAGCTGTTGAGAAAGCACACATCTGTGAAATAATACATAGCTATTCTGTTAGGTTTTAACTCCCATTTTCTAACACCTTGTCATTGTGCTGCGAGATATAGAAGTAAAACAAGATTCATGTTTCACAGTGCAAAGAAAAACAAAAATTGAACTCAGAACAATCTTGAATTGAAATCACTAATGTGGCAAAATTAAGCATCAAAAGCCAAATGTGACCACAAGCCCCCTTTCAAGTTTTATGCCTATGACAGCTTTCAATGACATTACCACATAGTTCTTCAGGGTTGACACTGCTCAGTCATCCAATGATTAATCAAGTATTTAACCTGTGGCCTTACCCTGAAAGGCATGTGAATTACTACCATTAGGTCATGTTAATAAACTCCATATGAATAAACTCCTTATAGTGAAGACAAAATTAATGTCTTCAGTTGTGTGTTTGTTGTTTTTCTTGGTTCTACAGTGCTTTTTGCTGACAACATGTAAGTCCTTCAAACCCCATAATTAATCTCTTCAGCCTTGTGAGCAAAACTACTTACATTTTTAAACTCACAAAAAGATTAAAAAGTGTCTGAGTGAGGAGACAAAGGACCCAACTTGACAAAATACTCACCATTACAGGACATTTAAACTCAGCTACAATTGATACCCAGTCCCACTGACTGCTTACCTTTGGTGCAGACCATGATCTTCAAACTGGGTATGTATGAAATATATAGCATGCAATTTGAAGCAAGTAAAACAGTTTGCATTGCACAAGAACTGCCAAAACCAAATTCCTGCAGAAAGGCCACACATGGTCCTAACTTTCCAATACTCCAAAAGGGAGGAATCACAAGTGTTTTAATTTCTGTGCATTCATGTGATACTACTGTAACAAAGTAGTAAAGAAAAACTTTGATTGGGTTATTCTTGACCAGAACAGCTTATTATTTGCACTCTTTTTCTCAAGAGCAATACCAAATAACAAGGATGCACATCAACACTGTAAAGTCTGTAATTTGCTTATCACAGACCTATTTGGATGCAAATGAGGTATTTTCCAATGAGGTACTCTGGATATTACACAACTCTCAGAGTCTGGTATATCCTCCTTAACTCTTAAGCAAAAAAGAGTATAGACTTTTGTTTTTACAGAACTTGGGCATCGTTACTTTTTCAAATCCAATTTTCATTTATCATAAGCAACATACTACTTGAATAAAAAAACAAATCACTGCCAAGACAAACGCACTTCTATCACTATATGCTTTTGGAGCTGAGACATCCTTCCCTTAGTGCAATCCTAAAGCTAAATAATGCTAAAAAAGATTAGTAATAAAAATGCTTATCAAGATAGATATCAGATTCAATGGAGTTTTCTTTAGATTTTATCTCTATTGCACACCTCCACTGGGTCAAATACTTTATTCCTCCCATTAGATAATACAAGATAGCCAGCATTTTATACTCCAGTGAAGTTAACATCTCACAGTCCCTGCTGCTTCCTAGTCAGTGACATTTCACTTGACATACTATTATTAAACATTAATTTTGTTATTACAGCACATTTGAAAACTATTCAGTGAGCAAGAAAAAAAAAAGGTTGGCAGTTGCCACTGTGCCCTTTAGGAAAGTGATATTTGATAGTGATCATTTGCATATTTTCAACTGAGAATTCACTCTATGGACAGATAATATAGTGGCAGTTGTCACAGCTCCAGAGACAAAAATCGTTAGGTTTGGGTTTTTTTACTCCCTTTATCAATTCCAAACACTACACAGAACTATCATAGAGCCACAGAATGGTGGAGGTCGGAAAGGACCTAAAGATCATCTAGGTCCAATCCGCCTGCCAGGGGCAGGGACGCCTCACACTAGACTATGCTGCCCAATGCTCTGTCCAACCTGGACTTGAACACTGCCAGGGATGGAGCATTTACCACTTCTTTGAGCAACCTGTGCCAGTGCCTCACCACCCTCACAGTAAAGAACTTCTTCCTTATATCTAACCTGAACTTCCCCTGTTTCAGTTTGAACCCATTATCCCTTGTCCTATCACTACAGTCCCTGACGAAGAGTCCTTCTCAAGTAAATTATGGGACAAAGCAAAGCTACTGAAGACTAAACTGAGAAGCAGTGGAAGCATGACAGGACTCGTGAGAGAGAAGTCACACCAATTTCAAGTTGATTTCTTGCCTAAGTATGAATGCCACAAGCAAAGCAGTAATTCTGTTCAGGCACTGTAGAACTATCAAATGATGGAGGATACTCAACCCCTTCCCTCAGTGCACAAAACTTCTGGGAGGCAAGAAACAAACAAGCCTTCATGATTCTTGGCCATCCTATATACTGAACAACTCAAAAATGCCTTGAGATCATCCTAATTAATGCCAAACTGTAGACTACAGAGCCCAGCTTTGCTTTATCTCTCCTCCACAAGCAGGTATCCAACTTCCAGTACTGACAAGAGTAATATCAGTAATTTATCATCAATGCTTACTGCTGGAACAAGAGTTTCAGGAAGACTCATGATGCCAAGGATCACCTCCAATTTCTCACCTGTCCCCCTAGAAACTGGTATCTTCATAGAATTAACCACCTAAGAATTCTTTCTATAACACTTTTCCAAATGAAAATGCTAAGATTTCAAAACAAAAATAAACCCACCATTTTCCTATTAGTGCAGGCATATGCCTAAGCGCAGACAATTAAATGGGTCAGGACCATGCCTTTGGCCTCCAAGAGCTGAAAACCACCATTCAGAGGGATGTGCCATTCTGAATACTATTGACAAGATCCCATCCTGAGTTATTTCAGTTAATAGTTCCCTTGATACACATTCCACTGCTTTACCTCGAGATAATTTGGGCCCATCATTGTGTTCTACCTCCTGATATCCAGCACTGTTAAATTAGTTTTAATTTTCACCAAAACCACTGTTGTGGTTCTTCAGTTCACTGGTATCTGCCTCTCTTTTGTGCCCTCAACTGCTACCAAGAAACTGTCCCATACAATATATATGTCTTAAATATAATAGACTAAATCCTGTTAGACAAGGCACACTTCATTCAAGAATCTTCTTTCCCTTTGAAAAGCTGAAATTGCTCACCACCACTACCACCAATCTGAGAAGAGCACAGCACTTTAACCCTGTCCCATATATAAACATCTCATACATAAAATGTTGAACATAAGAGAACTGTATTTTTATGTTTCTGCCAATATTGCTAGAGTAGCCACCATACTGCAACCATCAATAAAGCAATCATTTCCTTGTTACTTCCCAGCTTATAACTAAATACTGCTATTAAACGGTTATCATTTAACTTCATCAGTGTGGCACAAACCAAGGGAATGAAGAAATTAGGAAAATGATTTCCAATCACTTACTCATTTGGCAGTGGATAGCAAACCAACGCATCTCGTGGAGATTGACACCTGATGATCATTTACTTCCAGCCAATTACTATTTAATGAAGCACAAAGCCACAATGATGAAATATTCAAGGGTGATTGCAGAGTCTGTTTGCAGTATCATATTATAGAATAATTAAGATAACTGTACAATTTCAGCATGGGGAAATAAAGGCAACTAGGACTTTCAATAACACAATGCCTACCTGCGGCAAATAATGATGGATTGCTTTTGCTCGAGCAATCAGTGCTTAACCAGCACTCCCCATCCACCATCCATAAACACACATCACTGGGAAGTTTTCATTGTCAAAGGATGCACTAACATGTACAGTGACATTATTTAGCACTTCACAGTTATTAAATTAAAACCATACCAACACGCTAATTAACAGTATGTAGTTCAAAGTCCTGTTGGAGATATATTTCACACAGTACCCAGTAAAACAATACAATGCTTGCTTAAACTTTTTGCCAAATAGTAACAGTGATTCAAATTTTCCCTCTAGTTTCTAGCTCTTTTAGGTTGCCAAAGGTATTTATCTCTACAGCAAGAAGAAAATAATACCTCCCCTTAGGTCACAACTGTGGTCCTCCACAACTAACTTTTCATTCCAATAGCTGAACTTCTAACAGCACCCACATGCAAAGTTCTTAAAGTGAAACCAAAAAATGAATAACATGTCAGGTTTGATGTATTTAAAAAGCAAAGCTGCATTTCTTTGTAAGTCAATTGACAGCAACCAGACTTGCCTGTCTATCTGTCTTTGTCAAACTTTTTCCAGCTGGATAACCCCAATTGTTATTAAAGTTGACAAAAGACAATGATATTATTAATGAAACCAGCTACATGATATTAGACCTTTCATTACAGGCTCCTAGTGAGCTTTAATTAATTGCATGGCTGCTATGCCTAAAAAGGCTGCAGACAAAAACAAGGGATGGGAGCAGGGGGAAGTAGGAATTTTTGACTTGTTGGTTTAAGTAAGGTTTTCAATCCATCATCTTCCTCCTCAACTGTTAATAAAATATTGCTTCAGAAAAACCCTCTTTAGATGAACCATATGTTTTCTTCTTCAAGCACAACCTGTATTAAATTACACATCTGTATTCACCAACTATTTAGACAGCTTCTGATACAATTAAGGTTTATATCTTGTCTTCAATGATATTGTATTTGGTTAACAGATTTAGTTTTATACAAAGCATTTCTGAATAGAATACAGAAAATAAGGGTCACAAGTCCAGAGGAGGCCACGAGGATGATCAAGGCCTGGAGCACCTCCTGTATGAAGACAGACTGAGAAAGTAGGGGCTGTTCAGCCTGGAGAAAAGAAGGCTGCACGGAGACCTCACAGCAGCCTTCCAGTATCTGAAGGGGGCCTATAAGGATGCCGGGGAGGGACTCTTCATTAGGGACTGTAGTGATAGGACAATGGGTAACGGGTTCAAACTTAAACAGGGGAAGCTTAGATTGGATATAAAGAGAAAGTTCTTTATTGTAAGGGTGGTGAGGCACTGGAATGGGCTGCCCAAGGAGGTTGTGAATGCTCCATCCCTGGCAGTGCTCAAGGCCAGGGTAGACAGAGCCTTGGGTGACATGGTTTAGTGGGAGGTGTCCCTGCCCATGGCAGGGGGGTTGGAACTTGATGATCTTAAGGTCCTTTACAGCCCTAACTTATTCTCTGGTTCTATGATTATTGGCTTTTTGGGTGTGACATAAAAGCAGGGACATCTCGCACTAGAAAAATAGCAAGTGTTTATCAATGCAAGAGCAGTTGATAGTGCCGAGAATCGGTCCTAGCTGCTGGAGGCTTTGGCTAGCCGTTAGCTGACAAGAAAACTGGGGAGCTGCTATTCTGTGCTGGTATTTTTTTTACTTTAATGTGAAAAGGAAGGGCATGAGGAAGTGGCATTGGTCTTCACCCAGGAATTCTGTGTGTATGTGCTCACCTGCCAAGGCTGGTTTGCGGTACTTCAGATCCGGAACGTACCGTGTCAGGGGAATGGAATTTGTCTTGTTTACAGCTTTACTCAGCTTGTACTTTCTGTGTGCTTATTGCTGAAGTTTTGTGTGAGTTTGTTTGTGGAAATGAAGGGAAATAGCCAGTTAAAGCATGGTTACAGATGGCTAAAAGAATTTTGTTGATGTAATAAATCAGAAAAACTGAATTAATCACAGCCACCATTTGGGAATAATTGGAACAATCTGGAGATTAAAGTGTTTTTACATGTGTCCCTTTTACAGCATGGCTTATTTTTTCCTCATAGGTTGATCCCAAGTTCTTGAGGAACATGAGATTTGCAAAGAAACACAACAAAAAGGGGCTGAAGAAGATGCAGGCCAACAATGCCAAGCAGGCTGCTCAACAGAAAAAGGACTGACGTGGTTTAAGACAAAGAACCAGTTTTCCTATTGGCATGCGTGTTACAGCATTTTTATAAGAAATAAAATTGGATGTAACAAATTCTTTCCTTCCCAAACTGGAGGAGAACCTTCCAGAAGCCTTCTTTGAGTTGTATTTTAGGTGCCAGTTGTGTATCAAGCCTGTGTGTAGTGACCACCCTCTGGTTTTATTCCCTGTCAGATCAAGCGAGCTGAAGCTGTAGAGAGGTTTTGTGTTGTCAGCCTCCAACAAGGAAAGTAAACCAGCTGCTTCCTCCTCAGAGCTCTTATACTGTGGTTGTTGGTACAGGTCATGAGCATTTAGTGGTTCAGTCTGTTTTCAAGTTGTGAAATGGTTATTAAGTGAAGCTGTAAAATTTAAACAAGGAAAAACTTATTTATTTCCATCCAAATTGAAGCCAGTGTTGCCTGGACTTTTGGGTGATAGTATTCAGTGCAGGTAATGTTATTTTTGATACTGGTGTGCATGTTCAGCTCGCATATTGTGGTTTTTATTATAGTCCCTGGTGGTGCTACAGCAAGGAGAGATCTCCAAGGGCTGTTGTGTGTCTGCTGATACACTGTCCAGGTAAGGTAGTTACAGCTGTGGATACCTTGAAAAATGGAAGGGTAGTGAGTGCTAGCTGTGGCGTTAGAGGTCATAGCAATTAGTGTTAGAATTTGTGTGTGTCACATTCTGAAATAACTTGGAAGTATTGAAGTGTTGATGGAGCTACCATAGGAATGTGTAGGGGTTTTGGACTATATAAAATACGCATATTTTTCATAGATACTATATTTTAGTGGACTTCTTTCATTCCAGTAACAAAGTACCTATCTGAAATGTGCTGACTGATGAGAACAAGGGAGTGACATTCGAAAGCCCAAGAGGTGCAGGGTTTTGTTACTGCTGTTCTCCTGCAGGTCAGGAGAAGGCTTCACTCTCCAGGTCCCCCCAGTGAGGAAAGCTGGTTCAAAAGGTGCTTTTTTTATTCATGAAATGAGCCACCTGTTAAAGTGCAACAGTTACTGAAACTGTAATTCCGAAGCTTGTCCACCCGGTGGTGTCAATCCACAAATCGCAAGGGCTGGATGTTTGCAGCTATCTTCTGACTTTGCAGTAGAGCAGCAGAACACCTGCTGGCTAAAAAACCCTAATCAACTGAGACATCCAGTGAATGTATTTATTTCTTAATAGTTAAGCCAATTGCCAAAATGAAACGTTATTTCGAAAAAAGGTAAATATTTTGCGTTCTTCATGGCTTGATTTCAAAAGTCTTTTCCCAGTTCCCACTTTTGAGTTGTTTTTGACTAATGAAAAATACCACCCAGCCCTGAACCAAGCAGTCTGCAACCCTCACCTGCCTGATTCGTGCTCTGTGCATCTCCTGGGCTGTTGTGGATGTTGATGTTTGTCAGTTGAAAGAATTTAGTTGCTGTATGAGAGCAGCATGCTGGCTGGGAGGGGTGCTGTGCTGGAGAGAGATACAGTCACAGAGTTCTCACCACCAGGTAGAGTCTGCTGAATAGTCACAACACAAAGGTGGTCTGGTCCCTGCTGCACTCAGGTGCACCAGAAGGTCAACTGGCAAGAGGGTGCTCATGGTGTTAATCCTTGGAGAGTGTTCTCTGGCAAGTGGTAGGTCACATGTGAGACATGCACAGCACTTAAATCCTGCTGGCTTCAGTGGTACCTGAGTGTGGGTATTGGAGGTCTCGAGCTGTGTGGCTGCTGCCTGCCTTGCTTGGGTGAGTTTGTTTACAAAGGTGATGTGTAGCTGTGGTTCAGGTTAGCATGTCTCAACTGCTGGTTCAGAGCTGCCCAGCAGCCCTCACTAGTGCTGACAAGCCTAGCCTAGGGAGATACCCTTTGGGTTGCTGCTGGTGTTGGAGCAGACAGTGTGACTGGTCCAGCTGTGTCAGTGAAGGTCAGTCTGCTGCAGATGTGTGTTGTTACAAGAGTGAAAGAAAAAGCCTCTGAGCAGAGGACTTGGTGTTTGTCAGGCTACACCTTCCCCTGCTTCTCTGCAGATCTCCAACCTGGTTTAAATTCTGCATTTTAAGTCTAGCAGTAAGACTTTTTTTTTTAATCTAGAAAGTAAAATTTCACCTCTAAACCGCCTTGGTGTCTTCCTCAGGATGTTTGTGTTGTGACAGTAGCTCACCCACAGGATGTAGTTTGAGGGAAGAGAGAGGCAAGGGTGAGGCTGAGAAAGGGATGTTGGCCCATTAACGAGAAGCAGAGGGAAAGATTTGGGCTTCCTGTGGCTCCAGGCAGCTCCCCTGGGCCTGCCTTCAGAAGCAGCCTTTTCATCTCTGCCCTTCATGCTGCCCTTCAGTGGGGCAGCTTCCCAAATATGGGCTTGCTGACTTTCTGACCAAAATAGCGGCTGCGTGACAAAATGCAGCAGAGAGGAACGTAACCTTAATCCAGGCATCATTGTGTAGCAAGAGACAGGAATTCTGTGAGCTTCCACAGCAGCTTGGTGTCAGGTTTGTTGTTGTCTGCTCCCTGCACACACAGTGGTCCCGCAGGACACTGCCCAGGCATCAGTTGATGACCTGTTGCATTTTCTAACCCTGTGACGGCTCAGTCCACAACTTACTTCCTTCAAGTTGCCCCAGCTCAGGTGGGAAGCTGCAAGGGGAATCTGTGCTGACGTGGCCTCCTAGTGCATCTTCATCCTCTTTCACTTGCCTTGTGAAATCATTTAAGTTTTGTTGGTCAAGTGAGGCTGAAGATCCTTTTTGAGAGGAGTACATTTAGAGCCCAGGAGATGGAACTGGCAGCTGTGGTCTGTTTGAAACTGTTCCCATTGTGCTGGGCTCTGCCATCTTTGACGTTTAAAAACTTCAGAATTCTCATGATTAAGCCCTTGGTATCCTGTAGGAAGCCAAGGAGCTTGAGAGCATCTCTACTCAGCTAATGCAGTACATCAAGTTCTATGCTGTGTGCTTGCCGCTGCTGTATGTCGTACTTGCTGCAGATGATTCTCCCATTTGTAATTAAGAGGACCCTGTATCAGGTTCCAGTTTGGCTCCTTTTTTCCCCTTTGAAAAAAAAAGGAGTAAAGGTTGTGTAGCCAAAGACCGGATCAGCTTGTTTGGCAGAGGTGAGCCATTGCGCTGAAAGCCGAGAGCACAGGCTGGGGAGGAGAAATCGGAGCGCTGTGAAACGCTGTGGTGGGGCAGAGTATTCACTGGGGATAGTGCAAATGAAAAGCAGGGCTGGGTATGTGGTGCTCTGTCTCCCTTTACCACCTTCAGTAGGGTGTTCAAGCAAGAAGCAGCAACCAGAACACGAGTTCTGCTTTGCCCAAGTTTCAAGGATGTTGCATGAGTTTCTACACAACAGGGGTTTTGGTGCTGTGAAATGTTTATCCAATGTACCTTAGCTCATGTTATACAGCTGCTGCCCTGCTGGCACATGCGTAACTGTAGGTGAGATGCAGACGTTTTATTAGGGAGGTGTGTACAAAGCGTCCTCAAACCTTCCTGCAGTCACTTAATTCACACAGCAAAGTTTTAGAGGGCTGAAGAGAGGTCTTAAATGTACTGAGAAAGCTGCAAACCGGGGCAGAAGTGAAATCTACTGGCAGCAAATGCAGGTAGATCAAATGGCCTGAAAAGTCTGTGTCTGGTAGCACGTACTGCTGTCACTTGCCAGCACAGCTCCTGTCTCGGCTGGGGGGTTCAGAGCACACAGGTCTAGGGACTGCTTTCGAGTGTAGTAAATGGCTTGTTTTTTTGCCTGACTTTAAAAGAATTATTGTTTCACTGACTTGCATTTTTCCGCAGTGGTGCACATGGACACGTGTCATCTTCCTCACAGGCTTCAGGCACCACAAGTTCACTACACATGCAAGGAAAACTGCAGAATTGGTTGAAGTTGCATAGATACATGGATTCCTCTGTGTGGGTTTCATTTACCATTTGCACATCTCCAGGCCCATCCTCTCTGTGGAGGCTTTAACTACTTCAACTTCTCTGTGGACTTCAACTGATCCTGTTCTGGCTACTGGTTTTTCAGCCGCCTTGCTAACTCGCTGGCCTGTCATGTTGTGTTACATTCCTAACGCAGTTGTTCCCATGTTCTAGCCAACAGTGAAATCCACCCGCAGCACACCACCCTGCAGCATTTGCTGTCGTACTTTAGGAGGACCATCGGTGTGTTAAGGTAAATCGGTCTTGCAGCAGTTTTTCTGACTTAAGATGAGCATGCTGATCTGCTGGCGCCTCTGGTGTAAGGACAGGAAAACCCCAAATACTACCAGTGTGTCTGCTCTCACACAGCCGTGTTTCAGTTGCTGCACCTTTGTCCCGTCTTTCCAGCCACCACCTTCCCTGTTTTACTTTCAGAAAGGAGTTGGTAGCCCAGTAAGATTGTGGCTCGCTGCTCCCTGTACCATTGAACCAAGAGAGGAGACATGTGGCAGCCATCCTTTTGCCTAGTTAGGGGCCAAGCCGCCCCCAAGCCACCAGGTTGACTGAAGGGAGGGGGTTAACCTTGTCTCGTTCACTCTTCAGTGAGATAAAGCGTATCAGTAAGCAGTGGATAATACCTTGGAGATGTTCTTGTTGGGTGTTTGGATCTGGTCAGAGGTAGGTAATGGGGCTGTTGGTGATTCCTGCTGAGATGTGAGGTTGCCCATGGGTTGGGTGGCCATGGCTGCAGGGAGACCTGGTGTCACCGTCTTGTGGCTACAGCTCCATGGAGGTTTCCAGGCCTGGGGTAAAACCTTTCAGCTGTGTCCTCAGAAGCAGGGCTTGGTCAGAAATAACTGCTGCTGCCAACTGGGGAGGTGCAGAATGATTGGGTTTGATCTCTAGGGTATGGATTCACTGGAAGCAGGAGACAGAAACCCTCGGGAGCACTTCCTGTCACAGGGTGGTTTGATCAAACCACAAACCTGTGTCTGTTGGCTTGTGGTACACCTGCAGTTCTGCTGAGTCAGCAGAGCTATGGCTTTGAGGGCCTGGCACCCTCGGGGAGACCCCTTTGAGCAGGTCTTCCAGATGTGTGCATTCGGGGTGTTCCCAGAATACCCTGGGGTTTAAAGAAAACGCTTCCGCTAACAGGTTGCTTTGCTCTGGTTCTGTCAAGCACGGCTGCTCGGGATGTGCCTTCCACGGACAGGGAGGAAAACAAAAGCCACTTCTGAGAGGAGAGGCAGAAGGACAGTGCAGCAGGCACGGGGGCACTGGTGTGGCAGCATCGCCGGGGCTTGCACCAACGCAGTCTAGCACCTTGCCCTGCCAATGTTTATCCTGCTTGGGTAAACGTTTGATTTTAGCAGCATGACTGCAATGTGTGCGCTGTGCTGGGGCTGTAATTCGATGGGAGGAGGCAGCTATGTGCGGGGAGAGCTGCTAATGCTGCAGGAATGCCGCACTTCCTTGGGATGAGAAAAGATGGCAACCCTGGGGCCCTTGGTGATAGCACGGCTTGTCCAGCTCTCCTCAGCACTGCTGTCACCCTGTGCCTGAGGACTGGCACACAAAGTGGAGTCGTGCCACGCTCAGAGCACTTTTTGCCCAAATGAAGGTGATTTCTGAGGGAAAATGGGGTGTTCTGGTTATTGCAGTGAGGCTCCCATCCAGGGCTGCTGGAGGACTGTGAACTGCCATGGGGCTGCTGCCATTTGCCCCATGCCAGGCTGGGTTGGATGGGAGGGGTGCACCCAGTCTGGCATAGGAACGGCTTTTATTCATGTTCCCAAAGAAAACAGGGTGTCTTTCTGCATGCGCTGAGCAGCGTAGCCACCGTCCGAGAAAGACGCATTGTAACCAAACCTGGAGAGTCAGCATGGTCGGCGAGG
>JANHGB010032232.1:1246-14765 GCA_026283785.1 Coracopsis vasa | reverse complement strand
GCAGCTTGCTCCAGGCCCCTGTGTCCAACCTGGCCTTGAACACTGCCAGGGATGGGGCAGCCACAGCTTCTCTGGGCTACCAGGTTGTGTTTTAAGCTAAATACCCCCGTAACAGTCCCACTAGCCCTCCATACCTTAATCTCAGCTGCACAAAGAGCTGCTCAGGGCAGTGGGGCTGTATCTCCATCACACCCAAGCCCCCTCCATGACCTGACCCAGCTCCCATTCATACACTGGGCTCCTCAAACCCTTCACTCTGAGGCACAATGTCCAGGAGATTGCACAGCTCCTCTCCTGCAGCACAGAGAGGACAAAGCTGTGGCTTCGGTGTCACTGCAGGGTCCATGATGAGACCTGTCCTCCTGCAGAGAGCACAGCAACACAGGGCACAAGCACAGAGCATCCCCACCTCCCACCCCAGCCCAGCCTCTCCTGCAATCCAGCGCCTCCCAGGCACGCAGGGCTGGAGCTGTGGTGTTTGCAGAGTGACTCAGGCTAACCTGGCAGTGAATTCTGCTGCAGCAATAACCCAACTGCTGTCACTCACATGGGGCCAGGTCCTTTTTCTGCAGGGAGTCACCCCAGGTCCCCATTCCTTCACCTTTTGCCTGCAGGCATCGGAGGCACTTACTCAATCAAGCAGCAGATTCCCACGTGTCCTGCAGCAGCTCCAGGCCTTGCTGCCTGCCCTGCTGGATGGGCTCAGATAATTCCCATAAGGAAGGCATGTTATAGGCTCAAAACCAGGTGTGGATGTGCAGGTTGGATGCTCTGGGCATCACCAACAGCCTCAGGAGGGCCCGCTGGCCCTGGCCTCCAAAGAGAAGGTAACGGCAGGTACCGAGCTGCCAAGTACCCACAAAGCCCCCTGAGCTGAGTCCTCTGCATGAGACATGGGAAGTGGGGACCAACAACATGACCCTGCAGTAAAAGTGTCCTGACACTGATGGGCTGGGGCTGTGAGAGGAGGACAAGAGAATGTGGGTGATGGAGAGAGGGGGGAACTGCAAGAAAATCTGTGTTGAGGCCAGACATAAAGGGAAATGCTCCTGGCTGGGAAGGAGAGGAGATGAAGGATCCCAACAGCACAGGAGGAAGAGGAGGGTCTGCCTTAGAGGAGACAGTTGGGGTGACCATGGCAGTGCTCGCAGGGAGAATGCACTGACCTGATGGGTACCAGCAGCTCTAGGATGCAGGCATCCCACAACCCTGCTGCCTCCAGCCAACCGCCAAGGGATACCCTCAGATCTGCCTCAGTTTCCCCACCTGGCCATCACGTGCTGTGAATTTAAAGAGGGAAACACACAGCTCCCAGGTAGAGACCATATCTGCCCGGGTAGGATTGCTGGGGCAGCCGCAACACCTCCATCCCTGGGCATCACCTCCATACCACACATGGCCCCACACAGTCCCCTGACACCACAAACACATCCTAAGCCATCTGAAGCCAACCACAAGACATTTCAGCCACCAAACACACCATGAACAGCCCTTACAAAACATTCTCATCTTAAACCAGAGCTGTCAGAGCACTGCCTTTCCCAGGGGAGCAGCAGCCCTGCCAGCCAGGACCTGAAATAGCACTGCTGGGCTTCCTGATGCTTGTTTTGGTGCATCCCCAGCGGGACCCGGAGCTACACTCGGTCACTTGTGTTTCTGGGCATTACCACGTTCAGAGGCTGGAGCTCTGCTCTGTTTAAACAGCGAACCCTGTCCCTGGGAACAGTCTTGTTCTGGGCAAAGCCGTCTGTGCCCCTGCAGGGCTACACCCGGGCATGGCCTCACAAAACCCAGCTCAGAAATCCAAGGAACCAGAGTTTCCCATCTTCAGCCATGCAGGAACAGTTTACACTTCCCCGGTGAAGAAGGGGACGCCTGCTCTGCCAGTGCCGAGAAACACATCAGGAAGAAAAGGCAGCTACAAGACATGATATTCTCCTTTTATTTACCTATGACCATGACAAGGTATTTTTGCCAGCTGCAGAGATGCTTCGCACTGTAAACTGGGTGCCTGGAGGCAGGCAGTCCGTCCAGCCCCGCCAGGGTCAGCAGTAACCCCCGCTCCTCAGAACACGCATTGTTATCCAGAGTAAGGAGAGCATCTGGTCCACGGAGCTGCTTTTCTCCATCACCAAACCCTCCGTCGTCAGGGTATGATATATACACCAGGCTCCCCCAGCGGCCCGCTGCCAGGGAACGCGTTTGTCGGGTAAAACCGAACTCAGACAACGTTGTACGCACTCAGAAACTAAAAGAGCATCCACTCGAGCGGGGAACCCCGCCGTGACACACACAAATATTGCACTTGTCATTTCAGACCGGGAAAGGACACGAGGATTTCCTAGGACACAGCAACGCGTCCAGCTACGGGAGGGCAATAAATAAACCAGGGGTGGGAGCAGGAGGTGGCTGGCCTCGCACACCTCCAGTGCAGGGGAAGGACCCGGCTTCCGCTGCTCCCAGGGGGACCCACCACGAGCAAAGGAAGCGCCGGGCTCCTGGGATATAACTGCTCCAGGAGGCATCGCCGGCATGGGAAACACAGCAGCATCCTGGGGCTGGTCCAGTTCCCAAGTCTCGTATCCAGGGATATAAGATGGTGCTGTTGTCCCCTTGCCGGAGCCCTACACAGAAGTCCTCCTCCTCAAGCTGGGATCATTCGTCACCTTCCAGCCATGCTGGCAGCTCGGGCGCCTGCTTCACAGTAGTGACGGGAGCTTCCCTCCTGGCTAAAATCCACGCCGGAGTCACCCCGAAGGCATCGTACCAGCAATGGTGAGATGGGGCGATGGAGCAGTACCAGACTGCTGGGCTTGTTGGTCCCCTCGGCCCCATGCTCGGTGCCTTCAGCTGCCCCACACCCGTCCACTGCAGGAATACATTTGGGGCCACAACGGCAGCTCCCGCTAACCCCCAGGAAAGCCTCTGCCGCCCGATTCCATGTAAACACTCAGCTCCCAGCCTGCCCCGAGAGAGTCCTTGGGTCTACAGTGGGGAGCTGGCTTTCTTCTGGTTAATTATGTCCAAGTACAGGTCGGAGCGCAGGAAGCGGGGGTACGAGTCCTTCTCCATGAGCCCATAAATCCTCTTCTGCGCGAGGTCGAAGCAGCTGCGGGTGATGTTCTGCAGGTTCTCCTTGGTGTGCTCCCGCGTGTAGGAGTCCAGGTTAACCTGTGGGCACAGAGACCAGCGCTGGTGAGCGGCTCCCCGTGCCATGGAGCCACACACCAGCACAGGAGCCAGCCCTCACCTCCTTGCAGGACTGGATGGCAATGTACTCAGCAAAGATCTTCTTGGCCTTGGAGACCATCTTGGACTGGGACTTGATCTTCTTGAACTCCTCACAGGCCAGCCAGAACTCCAGGTTCTCCTCGCTGAACTCGGTGCGCAGGAAGGCCCTGAAGGCAGCGAGCCCATCTGTGGGGACACAGACACATCTCTACTCCTGGTTCACACGTGGGAATGGCCCCACAAGACCCTCAGCCCAGCAGCCTTGCAAAGGTGCTGCCTCCATGCACTGTCCCCTAAACCCCCTTCAAGAGCCCCCGGGCAAAGCAGGCAGCGGTGGCATTGCCAGTGCAAGCTCGGCCATGCAATCCATCCCTGTGCTGAATTCCCAGTCCTCAGCCCCGCTGCATGCATGGGGAGAGGACTCCCTGGCTGTCCCTATCAAGGGTGGGTGTAGGATGTGCCCATGATGTGGGGTGCCCCACACAAGAGGAGGTACAGTCTAAAGCAGCTCCTGCTTCACAGATCAGGCAGAGACATGAATTGCTCCTTTTTCCTCCCCAAGAGGGGCTGCAGCCTCAAGCCCTGGCTCCCCTGGCCTCTGCACCAGACAGGAGCAGAAGGGGTGCAGGCAAGGGGCAGCCTCATTTCCCTTTGTCTACCCCAAACACCGGAAAGGATTAACAGAGGAAATCCCTGCTCTAGCCATGCACATGTCCGGATACTCCCCCAGCAGCAAACAGCGGCAGCAGGGATGGTCAAACACTTACATTTGTGCAGCAGGAGCTTCTCCAGGGAGTCCCCCCACTTGAGAGCTTCCTCGGGAGTGGGCCTGCAGGAGGACAGAGGGTTGGCAAGGTACCACCACCGCGTGTGCCCCAGCTCCAGCACTGCACAGACACCGATGGAGGGCTCGGCACCGGGCAGCACAGCAGAGGAAGGAAAACTCTGCCTTTAGACTGGCAGGAGGACAACTCGACCCACAGAGCTCCGTGCGCTGGGATTGGGGGTATCTGAGCCAGGACTGGGTTTCAGCAGCCGGAGAAGAGGCTGAGTGTGAGCAGAGAGGGCTCGTCTCCAACTGCTGGAGCATCTCCAGGGAAGAGTGGTTTCTCAAACCACCCTCGGGCCCGTTAAAGCTTCGCGCACAGGCACTGGGGAACGCAGCCATCAGGTAAATTTCCAGCCCAAGCTGCCGCCTCCCGGGCACGGAGCTTCCCCCGCCTCGGGAGAGGTTTCAGCCAACAAACGCCTTTTACTGCTCCTCCAGAAACAAAACCCGTTTGTCCACAGCTTGCCCCAACACGGTGGCCCCAGCCTCGCTGGAGGCGATGCTCAGCCCGACCACAGCTTGTCCCCAAGCCCCCCCGGTCCCCGTGCCCCCCGCTCGCAGCACTTACTTGAGTGACTTGAGCACTTTGTCCAGCTTCCCGGAGGGGTTGGCCCCGGGGGACTCGTTTCGCCGCCGAAAAATCCCCAGTCGGTTCTTCATGTCCTTGGCTCTAGGGGGATAAAGGAAGCTTTAGCAAGCGGGCGAAGGGCTGGGGGGACACCCGGCACCGAGGGGACCCATCATCAGCCTCAGCCCTGTGCCCACCACCTACTCCTTCATGGTGTGCCGCCGCTGCAGGCTGCCGTTGTGGGGTCTCTGCACGCCCAGCAGCATCTCGGCGTGGAACTCCAGCGGCTGGGGCTTGGAAAGGTCCCGGAAAAAGGGCATGTTCGCTGGGACGGGACCCGCAGCGCGGCCACACGCTCCGCAGCTCTGCCGCCAGCCCCGTGCGCGCTCCCGCCCGATGCGGCCGGCGCGGAAGTGGGAGGGCTCAGCCGGGGGAGCTTTAAATGCGGAGTGGAGAGGACGGGGTGCGTGTGAGTAAAGGCTGTGTCAGCCCCGCTCCTATTCCGGGTGGCTCCGGCGTTGCTGGGGAAACTCGAGGAAAGGTGGAAAAATCAACGCGGAGGGTGGAGAGTGGGGCCTTTGGGAGGCAGCGGGGATTTACGAGGCTATTTATGGAGCGCAGGAATCCTGGGGAAGGCAAAGGGGTTGGGAGCAGAGCGGGGACAGGGCTGGGAGCCCACGTGTGACCCGCTGGTGTTCACACTGCTCCAGTGCCAGCACAGGATGGGCACAGCCATGGAGACATCTCCATAACGGGGTGACTGGTACCGGCAGCATGTGGCACTGAGGGGCACGGACACCACACGCTGCCACCCTGCACGGGTCCCTGGACGGACACAGTGATGGACGCCCGGACACAGGGCTCCCTGATCCCAACAGGACAAAGCGGGATCAAGATTTCTGGCAAGTGCCATGTGAAAATGAGAGCCCCCAGCCCCAGCCTGGCCCTGCCAGAAGCGGGGAGGAGGAGGTGGGAGAGGTGATGGGAGCAGACGATGCTGTCCCCTCGTGGCACGTTCCCTGCATGACACCAAAGCACGAAGGGGTGCAGGGGACACTGCGTGGCTTGGGATGCTCATCCTGCTTCAAGGCTGGTGGATGGGACCCAGGGTAGCTCGGCAAAGCGACCCCCTGCAGCCTCCCACACAGGCGGCTCTATGCTAGGATGCTCGGAGTAGCCACTTCTGCCTCGCCGAACCATGCCCAGGGCTGGCTGGGGACATAAGAGGCGTTCAAGGCAAGGGTGTACCCCTATCCCTAGTTACGCTCTCTAGACCCACAGCTCTCTCCCGTCCTAGGATGGTAAAACACAGCAATCCACTGGGAATAAATGCAACTATTCCAAGGCTCAGTCCCACAAGGTGCTGAGCACCCTGAGCCATGGAAGGATTTAGAGGGCAATATCCCCTCCTAGTCCCCAGTGCATCCATGCCCTCATGGGGGGCATGGAGGGTTTCTCTGCCTTCACATCATCTGGGCTGTAGTCCCAGCAGGACACGTATCCCGCTGCTGCCAGCACTAACATGTGAAAAGCTGCTCCAAACAGAGAGCCTCACACTCCAAACACCATCTGCCTCCCATTACCACACTGCCAGCGATGCTGAGAGCTGAGCACCAGCCACCACGCGGGATGGGCCACCCCACACAGCCCTCAGCAGCAGCTCCAGCATGTTCCCAGCTCTGCGAGGCAGCCACCACAGCTCGGCACAGCTTTCAGAGCACTGAACAGCCCTTGTGTGTGTCCTCAGCACATATGGGCTGCTGCCACCACAGCCCGAGCCCTGCGCACACCAGGCTGGGGGTGTTTCCCAGCTGTAATACACCAGGAAGCACCACCTAAGGAAGTTCCCCAACTTAAAACCCACTGTTCCCCTTGCACATGCTTGCAAATAAACAGCAAGCAGCACACAACCAGACCACAGACGCACAGAGCCCCAGCTGTATAACCTGCAGTGTAAAATCCCACAGCAAAAATAATGTCCCATTAAAGAACTGCTGGTTTCTGCCTGGAATTGCCCCTATAAAGTGATCAGCTCCCAGCACAGCCATGAGGCCACATCCAGCACCATCACCCCATGCTGCTTCCAAAGCATCCCCTGCAAAGCACATCACCTTTCCTCTCAGGATGCCGAGCCCTACCTCTCCAGGTATCTTTCGGAGAAGTCCACCATCGTGTGGCACATCGGGGGGTGCCAGCCGAGCCGCGGCGAGTGCCAAACCCCAGCCTCAAGCACCATAAATAGTCCCTGCAGATGGCTGGCAACCCGGCTGCGCAGCCAATAGCCGGCCGGTGCGATGCAGGAGGCTCCCAGCGCATCCACAGCCAGCTCAAGGTGAGGACAAAACCCTCCCCACAACCGTCCCTGACCCTGCGGGATGGAGCCCCCCCCCACCAGCACCATTCCCTTGGCTCAGCGCTGCAGCAGGACACGGGAGGAGGGGGGGATGTCCCCGTGAGGCATTCATTTTCATTTCAATTGGGAGGGAAATAATGAAAAGAGCTAAAAATAGGCACCTGCAGCCGGGACACGCGGGACAACAGTGCCGCTCGCTGGCAGGAGGCACATGTGTGGAGCTGTGCATCCCGGTGCGCATCCAGCACACTCGGCCCCCTCACACCCCCTGAGCTGCTCAGACCACGTGTGGCTTCTCCACCTGCTCTGAGCCCACATGAAGGACCCAGCTTCAGGAATCCCCGTGGCCGTGACACCCGGATGGATCCTGCGCTGCAAACCCAGAGGTTGTTCCAAAAGCATCCTCACTCGTCCCAACCACTGCACTTGCAGCTGTGCTCATGGGAAGCAAAGGCCACGGCTGCCTCGTCCTTGCCTGGACCCAGTTCTTGGCACCCCCAAAGCCTTACCCGGAGAGGCAGAAGGGCTGTGAGCATCCGTCAGCACCCGGTGCTCCCACCACGCTGCCCATGTGCTGTGATGGTGGAGCCTGTCCCACAGTGGGAAACCTCCCAATTCCTCCTCCCAGCATGGGGCCAGTGGGAAGGGGGCCCCCAGCTCATGTTTCAGCACTTGCATGGCCTCTCCCTGAACCCAGCACCACCAAGGCAGAGCTCTGCCAGCTCTGGGAAGCTGCTTTCCCCATGGCACCAGCAGGAACAGGCTCCTGTCTGCCAAAGCAAGGCCAAGAGGGGCTGCTCCCAGCCAGCTGTGTGATGCCCCATTACATCTCCCACCTCCTCCCTGAAAATCACAACTCCCTGTATGAAGCGAGACCTCAATTCACATGTGTCTTTGCTGCTTTCTTCCCAGAAAAGCTTGGGAGAACAAGACAGGGGGACCCTAAGGGCTGCCCGGACCAGCAGCACTCAGTTGAAGTGTTTGAGTGCCACAAACAGCCCTGGAACACTCTGATGTCTCCACAATGTGACACTTACAGGTTCCTGCTCCGTTTCTTGTGGGAGGTCTCATCCCCTTCTTCACAGCTGCATTCGGGGTCGGCTCTGCTCAGCTGGGGGGAAGAACAAAACAGTGTCTGCATCATTGTGCCAGTGCATGGCCCCAGTGGCACCCCAAGGTCACCCACCAGCATTGCCAGCATTCCCCGTGGTCCCCACACCTGCACAGCCCAGAGCCACAGCATCCACAGGACTCCCTCCCCACAACCACAGCTGCCTCCAGCAATGCAATGGGACAAGCTCCTCTCCATCCTGGCATGGGGACCTACCTCTCCCCATCCATCCCATGTCCCCTTCGGTCTATGGTGTTCCTGGAGCATCTGAGGAGACACCATGGCTGGTGGCCCAGGAACCGCTCTGGGTTCAAGATGCTGACAATGGGGACAACACCTGCATCCATTCCTGATGCTCCTATTCCTGCTGTCCTGAGTGGGCACAGGAATCCCTGCACAGCCCGCAGAGCACCTTGTCCCCCCAGAACCAGGCTGGGTCCCCAGAACCAATGAGGGGCTCCCCAGCAGTCCCCAGGCAGGAAAAACAAGAACAATTCACCCATAACTGAATCATATCACTGGAGCTTTCAAGTTCAAGGAGCACCCAGAGGGCTCCACTCCTTGCCCAGCACCCCAGGGCAGCCTGGGCAAACCAAGGGGACATAGGATGCGCTGCGAGCTCCAGTGTAGCTTCTGAGCCTGGGGTCAGGCATGGGGACCCCTGGGACCACTGTAGCTTCCCATTGCTGAGCGAGACTGGAAGATGCTCCCAGCCAGCCCCGTATCCAGCTCATCCCTGCGCTGCCGGGAGCTGCAGGGCACTTCCCAGGATCGCCTCCCCGTGGGAACTGGCCGCGCAGCGCCGCAGCCCGGAGCTCAAGGCTTTGGACGCTTCCTTCCATTCTGCGCCCGGGTTTCCGGAGTTTATCGGCCCCAAACAATGCAGCCCTTGCAAAGCACCTTCCCCAGGCAGATAGGGCCCCGGCGGGCGGGCTGGCCGCGGCGACACGCAGCCGGAGCGCGCTTCCTGCCATTGTCCAGAGAGGCTCCACCGTGCTCCGGGACAAAAGGCAGCAACGGAGCTCGCCCGAGGGGTCCCAGCGCTCCCAACCACAGCATGCTCTGAAAACATCCCCCTCCCGGCCCCACTGCGGGGTGGGCGGCAGCGGGAAGGGATGCTGGGCACGATGGTGTTAAAAGGGCCAACAAAGTGAGCCCCTCCGAAATGCTCCCAGAGGGAGCACCTCGACGGATGCTGTGGCCCTGCCACTGAGGCCACTGGGTGCAGGTAGCACCAGTGCTTGGCAAACTGGAGGGGATCTAGAGGGGAATTGTACATCAGTGCCTCACTCCAGAAACCTCAGCGGGTTTTATCAAACTAGTCCAAAGGCACAGCCCAACAGAAATCCCTCCGAAGTTTATCCAGGGGGATGGCAGCAGCACAAAACCCGATGCATGTGGTGGCCAGGCACCCTGCACGCTGCAGCCCCCAGGCATCCTATGTACATCAGCAGGGAGCTGGAGAGACACAGCAATGGGAGCAGGGAGCGGTACCTCAGGAGGACATATGGGCAGGGGGTTTAGGCACTGGCCATGCAGACAGAGCTGCTCCAGAGCTGGCAGCAGCAGGAAGTCCAGCATCCCTCCTGGACGGGCTCCAAAGCAACCTGCACCAGAGCAGTGCAACCCAGGAGGAGCCCAGTTCACCCCTAATGGAAAACACCCACCCGGGTCAGCCCAGGACGGGCACTGGGGGCTCTCCGGGGCAGAACTGGGACACGCTCCCTGGGTACCCCCCCGCAGCGAGTGCAGCCCACGGGGCCCCAGCAGCGCTGCGCTCCGCTGCCTGCAAGGCTGCACGCCCCCGGCCGCACGCACAGCGGCACTGTGAAACCAGCGGACCCGGCACGGGCAGCGCTGCCGGGACACGCTCACCAGGCACTGATGCTGCCAACGCCTCCCTTGCTCTGTGTCCCTGCCAGAAAGGTCCTTTCTTGATAGGATCTGGGAAGGTTTCTGAACCCCGCAGCCCACAGCTCTCGGCATCAGAGGGTCTGGGCTACCCTATTGCACCGCAGAGCCCCCCCGTCTGACCAGCCTGGATTAGACTTGTTAAGGGCTCTCATCAGCCCAAAAAGTGCTCCAGGGAAGAGGAGCAGAGGTGGCTCTTCAAGCAGCATGAGGCTGGCAGGAAGAAGGTTAACCTCGTCACAGGTTTAACCCCACCACGCTGCGTGCTGGGTGGCACACAGGGCTCTGTACCAGCCCCTCCTGCCAAGGAGGCAGCATCATGGAGCAGCATGCAATGTGGTCCTGAGCAGCGTGACATAGAATCATAGAACCATTAGGGCTGGAAAGGACCTTAAGATCATCCAGTTCCAACCCCCTGCCATGGGCAGGGACACCTCACACTAAACCATGCCACCCAAGGCTCTGTCTAAGCTGGCCTTGAGCACCGCCAGAGATGGAGCATTCACAACTTCCCTGGGCAACCCATTCACAAATCACAAGCTAAGAGTACACAAAAGTGCCATTTTTAAATTGCTTCTAATAGTTCAAGTACTTAAATATTTTAAATAGATGAAGATTACCTATAGATGTTTTAATTGCAAAATTTGTTTCAACAGAGGTTTAAACTACAAGTTTTTGGTTACCCCAAAAGATTTTCTCCTGTAGCTTTCTCCTGTCTCATTCCCATTTGCGTATTTGCAAGTGAAAATAATGTCTTCCAACTCCTACTTAGAATTTTGAGACTGAGTCAGTGAACTGCATGTTGAAGAAAATGTGAACAGGACCTTTTCAACATCTGTCGTACAAACTACTGTTATTAAAATAAATGGGTCTTGCATCAAAAAACTTTGAGCCAAACCATGAGCCAGACACTTCTGAAAGTTCACTGTTGCTGTTTTCCATAAAGCTTAAGTAGGAAATTAAAAGCCAATAACAAATAAAGCCAAGAACAGTAATATGATATAATGTGATATTGTATTTTTAAAATCCTAAGAATAGTTCTAATTTAATTAAAACAGTTTCCCCTTCTTCCAAACTTGCTGCTGCTTCTTGGCTAAAAATATTATACCTGTACAACATACACATTTTAGTTAACCAGTCATTAAAACCAGCACAATACCAGATAAATGAAGGAAAAATAAAAATAGGGACCCCTGGCATAACTTAAATTCAAATGCAAAACAGAGAAGTGTTTCACTCAGTACATTTGAAAATAAGAGGGGCACTACCTAAATTGTAAAGCAGAGGATTTTCGTTTTGGCTTCATCACATCCATCAGGCGACCTTTGCAAAATCACTTTCGTCACTCCTTACCTGTCCTAGAGGGAAAATACTACATTACAAATTTGCTACTTAGTTTCCTTGTGATTTCATCATGGTTGCAGAAGTGACACATGACAGAGTATGGTACCTTTGAGCGATGACTCGATGTGGTGCAATGCTGGCTATTGAAAACGTAGAGAGGGCAAAAGGCACCAAACATGTCAGAGAAGTAAGCGCGACTGTTCTTCCTTACAGATTCTCTGGCTGCTTTGGGAAAAGAGAAAAGGTTTTGGCCAATAAAGCACAACCCCCATATCCTGTAAAGCCTACGAGAAAAGCAGGAAGAAACAAGATACTTCTTTCCACGGAACACTTGGAACAATTCTTTGTTAGTAACTAATAGCTAATAACTGCTTACTCATTGACCCTGCTACCCATGAACCCATGAACCCATGCTATTCTCACATTTGTGGCAGCTTTAAGAGCGCATGTAGCTACAGGTAAAAAAAAAAAAAAAGAATAATTGAAAAAATCCATATCCATATATATATACAATGCAAAGCCATGAACGTGGGCTGTTCTTGAACCACACAGAAGGATGTCTATTTTGTACTCCATCATATGCAATATACCAAAGGGAAGGAGGAAGAAAAGAGAGGGGGAAAAGGGTGGCTAGTTACACCAGCACATCATTTGAGGAGATGAGGCAGTTCCTGCGCCCAGCCGGTAGGTCTGAAGGAAGCAGAGCTCTGGCGTCATCACCTCCTTTTAAAGAAGTAAAGCAAGTCATTACTCCAGGTTATATAACACAGAGACTATGCCAGACTTTGTGCCACCCTCTCAAAAAGGAAGCCGCTGTCAGAGAGCCTGGGGGGCGGGCAGAGGAGTCACCACCGTTTTCCTTCGGAGCTTCCCCTTGCTTAGGATAAGCAGAGGACACCGGGACAGAGTCCGCACTTTCAGGCAGAGTAGGCAGATGGTGAAAGGCTCAGCGACTGACCTGCAGCATCGTCAGTCTGTAATTCCCTGCGAAGGGGGCTGGGGGATAGCACTGTCAGGATCTCATCCTTCCTTCCCACCAAAGCTGTCAAGCCACACCTCACCCTGCTGAGAATAACCTAGAATAACCTAGTTCACAGGGTTAGTTAAAATGCTGGAGTCAGTCAGTAAAACCCCACAAAGCCCAGGCACCACTCCTCCACACTCCTTTCCATGCCTGCTACCTTTCCCTATTCCTCTCTGATTTATGGGCAAACAGCCTGTAGACAAGGGAACTCCACCTTCCTCTATCACCCTCCAGCAACCTAAACTGCCTCAGTCAAGCAAAATGCCCCCAAAGGCAACATGCAGCTTCGGGTTTGGCACAAAGGGCGCTGACAAAGTACACAGTACTGGCTGTTCCCAGCAAAGCAGCCACGAGGACTTTTCTTTAATGTCACCCTTTAGTGAGTCCAGTAAATCCACTTTCAAGGGAGCTGGGTGTTGGGTGCCTACCACAGGTTCTGCATGGGCATTAGCAGCTCCTGTACAGCGTGCGGGGTGCACAGACACTTGCTATCTGCTTAGGTCCAAAGCCCTCAGACAGCACACAGAAACACCATTTCTTGTGAAAGACAGACTGTACTACAGGGAAATTGACAGAGTTAAAATAATGGGTAAAATACCCAGCGTTCTGTAATAAAGCAAAGTTCCCAGAGAAATCATCGGGGATGTTGCCTAAATGAGAGGCAAACCCTCCTCCCTGCAATTTCAATGTAACCTTTCTGCATTACTCAGTAACCAGGATAGCTAAAATTGCAAGTACTAGTACCCAGTCTCTTTTCACCTTTGATCCTAACTATATCTTTTGTATTTTATTCATCTGGACTGTGGAAACATTGAAGACAGCCAGCTCCTAACTTTCTGGGTCTTGGGAAACCAACGCAAGTGTCCAATATAGGATTTGCAGAGGTGGAGAGCGTATGCTTAACAGACGGAAAGCAACTTCAGAGATGCTCTTATCCCTTTCAGGGACTGAGAAAACAATAAAACCCCCTCAACTTCTTAGTTATAGCAATTCACCTGATAAATGCATCCAGTATCTGCAGCTGGACTCATGTTTCCGGAGTTACCCACAACCAGCTGACTTGATGTTGAGCCCCAGAGTGTGATAAAGCATATTTAAACACTCTAATCCATAAGGATTATTTGCTAAGGTAATGCAGTTTACCATAA
>JANHGB010032227.1:0-47599 GCA_026283785.1 Coracopsis vasa | reverse complement strand
CAGATATCAGGGTGGTTGAAGTCCCCCATGAGGACAAGAGCCTGCGAGCATGAGGCTGTCATAACTGCCTATTGTAGACTTTTTTGCATCATCATTCCAAGCATCTGTTATTACTCCTAATTAAACAACAGATGGTCTGATCCAATACAGCAATTCCTACGACCTGTATTTATCAGCAGGTGGGGAAATTAACTTTTGAGGTCTCAAGCAAGCAAAGCAAAATTAAGAAAAACAGATAACTATATAGGTCTCAAAGCATCTGGTATATGACACTTACGAAAATAATGTTCTTGAGGATTATGTACGATGTATTTTCCACAGTCTCCATATGAGAAAAGAGCCTTCCATACACTCTACAAGATGCAACTATGATTTAACTTCAGAAACAGAGATTCTCAAGCTAGTGAGTCCTTTCTCATGGTAAACTAGTGAAGCACAGCTATTCCAGCTGTACAGTGAAATCTGTACAAGTGAAAGAAGTCAGCAAGTTCAGAGAGAGGCCATTTTCAGTAAAAACTTCTGATAACGTCATCACACACCAGTAAAGGAAACAAAACAACACAGCCAAAAGAAATAAAAGCGTAACAAGGTATGCATTTGCCTATATGGTTTAAGTGCAGGTTGAAAAAAGCAGGTGCACTGTCAAAAGCTAAACTCCAAAATCTAGTAATACATGGAGAAGACAACTTGAAATAATTAATCCACACTATAAGACAATCTAAGTGAGACAGGTATTAGACAATAAGGCACTAGGCACCATATGAAAGTACACTTTAAATGTGTAATGTCCCTCCCTCCAAGTAAGCTTTCAAGTTTAACAGGTGAAAAGGTCCCTTCTGGTAGTATGCACCTGTATGGATATTTTTTTCATACTCTGTTAGAAAAAAAAATTATATGTTCAAATGGGTGAAAAGTTGTATGTTGATGAGTCACAGGAGCTTCTGGTAAGACTATGTTCTGAAAATGTGCATTCCACTAGGAAAGTCACAGGGAATGAGTTAATACACGTGTTCTCAAATTAAGAATCAACTGAAGGAGACTAAACAAGAAGGAGGCTGGTTACTAGGGCAATCTGTGTGAAAATACCAGAAAGATCCTCTTCAGTTTAACTCAGAAGCAGCATTCATCTGGCACCAGCCACAGCAACAACTAGTCAACAGAAGACAGCCTTCCTACAGCACGTAACAGGAAAGCACCTTTTCTATGGTTAACGCAATTTTGATACCAGTACTAAGGAGAGTAAATTTCTTGAAGTATCGTATATGAATCTTACTACTTTGCTCTAAATAAACCAGATGGATGAGCCAATTTCTTGTACACGGCAAAAATCTCCAGATAATTTCTCAAAAGGAAAGCTTAACTCTCCAAGGCATTCCTATGTTGCAGATCTCCAAGATGCAGAGAGGAAGACTACCCTCACATTCATCACCCCTTCCCTATTAGGGATGTGGACATCTTTAACCTGCATCACAGAAAAATTGCTCACAGTTCTCTGCATTTGTTCTGAAAACTTTCAGCATTTGGGAGGAGGAGGTGGAGTCAAGGTATTCATAGTGCTTAATTCAGTTCATTGGAGCTTATTTTAAGTAATTTCCACCACAACCTCAGAACTGACTTGTAGATACATAGTTTTAAGGCTATATACTAATAAAGTCTTAAAATACACTACTGAAAGTTTTTTTCACTTCTTTTTTTTTCAGACCACTGTACCAGTCAATTATGTTGTCAAGCATTATTCTCCTAAGAGTTACAACCTACTTCTACTATATCTAGTAAGCTGTGAAGCGCTCAACTTTGGCATGGCTGTCACTTAAAGTGTATTCACACTCGCAGAAAACCATTAGATGTGGCTGGTTGAAGTCAAACCCCCCATCATCTGGTTACCTGACGTACTTGCTAGAGCCAAAGACGGTCGGTGATGGTAACTCACTAGGGTGCCAGTTAAAAAGTACATTTCATAGAATCATTTACTACTGAAGAATAACTTTTTTACTGTATATAGAAGTTTAAAAACCCCAAACCTAAGAAAAAGAAATCCATTCCACTGTATGAAGCTAACCATCCCCTTTGTGCACAAGTAATGGGGGTACATGCAGGAGGAGGAACAGAACAGGAATAATTACTTTTGGCTTCAATCCATTATGCAATTTCATTAACTGAAAAGTATTCAAAGGTATTCTTAAACATGGAAAAAGTGACATAGGGAAAAACAGATCGAATGGTTTTCTCAAAGCACCTCAGGGGAAAGTGAGTTCAATACATACAAATGACAACAACTGAATATACGAAGTCATACTGTATTTCGTTAAACCAATGTCATCCCTGGGCATGAATGCTCTTACATAAATTTAAGCCCATCATTCAATTTATCTTGTTATTTACCATGAATATTCTTACTTCAGGACTTATCTTTTCTGAATTGTAAGAAAAGAAACACTAGACAGTCCTGTATTTTCTGCAGTGGATTTATGATTTCACATTTCACATCATGGACACACAATTAACTGGGCACCTAAACAAGCTGGAGAAAAATGCTATGCAGAAATTAGCTGGTCACCTACAGATTTCTATATCAATCTAAATATAACTGCATTAAATATTGATTTGTTGGATGATATTAGAAAAACGGGTCTGATAATTCTGCATTTCTGAAATCATGAACTCTTTATTTTTCCAGTTCTTCCCAGTGAGTTTAAAAATAGAAAGCAAACAAGCTTAATGCATCCATAACAGAAAATGTTAATGAAACCCATAAAAAGGGGACTACTGAGAAAAAGCAAAAGCTGAGATTGCACATTTCAGGCAATCTGGTGCAGAGTTGTAAGAAAATAGAGACCTGCAATCATCACAGACTGCCCCTGAACCCAAGCTCCTTCCAGATAGCAGACTACACTCTCACCCGTAACAAGGGTTTTCAGACTGACACTGTACATCCCTGGTGGCACAGTATTTCACTGTGGTCAAGCTCTGAGGATATTACAGCACCTACAGCATCTTTACCCCTGCTCTCTCTCGATGATGTCAAGAGAAGCAAAGCAATAGACAATTCATCAAAACAGCTAGAAAACAGAGTTAGGAGGAGATGAGGTCTAACAGTTCTCAAGTTATTGAGGACACAAGAAAGCCCTTTAGATCTAATCATGGAAAATAAACACCTGCAAAAGGGAGAAAGACAAAGTCTGCAGCATGCTCTTAAAGGCAATGCATTAGAGTACTAAAAATAAAATATTCATAAGGCAATAACAAACTAATAAAATGCAACCACAGCCTCATGTATAAATCTCGATTTAATATACAAGTCACTGTGGCTTGTCCCTTCTGGGGTTTGTTTTTTTTAAAGCTTTCTGAGGTCATCCTTTTGCACCTACTGAAGACAAACTGAAGATAAACTGCATTGTTATGCTGATGCAGAAACTGTGCTATAAAAATTGCATATGAAAGTTCTTATTGTTTCTCAAGCTTGTATTAGCCACAAAAGGTATATTCTACACATTTTTATAGCACAGAAGAATACAAATATTATGACAATATTGCCCAGGAGAATTAAGTCCACATTTCTGATTTAGCCTACATGTTATTGCATTTGGTATTGTTAAGGAGGGTGCAATTCATAGGTGCATTTTTACCCATAAAAATTTAAAAGCAAGTTCTCCAATTAAAATATTTTCCTTATGGATACAATAAATTTTAATGTGGACACATGAAAAGAGCTATGGTGATACACTGACAGGCATCTGAAAGACACTGAGAGCCAGCAGACCTTTATAAAGAAGAAAATATTTTACAGTGATTAAAAAAAAAGAAGAAAATATCCATACAGCAGGAGTATTTGCTTATATCCAGTTACGTTCAGGAATTACTATAAAGTTGACTATCATAATAATGCTGAAGCTGCTTTCATTTTCTGTAACAATTTGAATCACTGCCTCTAAGCACAAATGTTCTTACGAACCCTGCTTTGAGGGTTTGATGTAAACCTGTCATACCCAACCCCTGTATATGTTAAACATGGCTGTAAGCACTGAAATTTAATGGTGGGTAAAGCAGATCACTCCAAAGGTTTTTTAAAGTTTCAAATCTTAACAGGAGGCTGACCAGGGGGGAAAAAAAAAAAAATCTTACCAGAATAAAGTTGACACTGGTGTTTGCACTAGCTGTTGTTTCAGATGTGCCTTTGTATATTGTTTGTTACAGAAAAACTTTCAAGTTGTTACATCTGTAAATACATCCCCGTTGGAATAAGTTTGTTTACATGTTCTTAAACACACAGCAGCTTTAAGTATCTGTTACATATATTTGATGTCTCAGCTAACACTAACTGGAAAGCAGAATTACTCATATCTGTGATTCATACTAATATGAAAGAAAAAATCCCTCCTGGATCTTTATATGCAAGGCAGTTTCTGTTTCTGGGAGGAAATAGGTAGTCAGCACCAGCTCATGAAAAACTACCTGCCATCTTTCAAGACAATCCTTCCATGAAGCCCCAGTGCAATATCCTTAACCCCATTAATCAGACACACATGTCTAAGGGCAGAGCTCTGAAAAGCTTAAAAGAGATGCAAGTGGTTGGGGGCAGGAGGGGAACATGCACAACCCTTCACACCTTCTGCAACCAGAGCACCACAGGCACACAGAAAATGAGCTCTATGCAACATGAGGCAAAAACATAAATAAGGAAGGAGGTTAATGACTAAAGTTAAATGGGGGCAGCCCCACTGATGAGAAGTCAGAGAAACTAACTGTCACCCTGCCTGGTCTAGAGACCACCAAGACTATCAGATTCTTCCAAGTTGACCTTCAGGTTTTCCATTTTCTTTGTTTCTGATTATTTTATTCAGCACCTTGTAAGGTACATTGAATTATTCCTATACTATGGGTCAACTGCATGGTTATTCAAAATACTTTTGTCTACAGATGACTGACATGCTAAATTCCACTGTTGGTTCACACAGCACAACCTGAGAACAAACACCAGTAAACCATATGAAAGTGATAGATTTTTTTTAACGGTTAATGGTAAACTCTGGGATGTAACCCATCAAATTAACAAGCTGTCGGCTGACTTTGCTTTTCTGAACTGCTTCAGATAAGCTTGTTGCTAACCCATCAAATAATTTGCTTAGTTCCTTATGCCCCCAGTTATTTTAGTGAAATGCAGCAGCATATGCTCTTAGCCACCCTCCGGTTACTCCATACTTTGCACTCTTGGCGATGATTTCCCCAAATCACTGGCCAGCCTACTCCTTTGGTGTCTTCAAGTTCATAAGACTGAACTTTAACAAATAAATTCAGTGCCATTTTTACAAACTATAAGTAACACTGGATAATTAGATGAAATTGCAGGTATAACAATCATATTTGTGAAATCAAAATAGTTTTGGTACAAGTACAGAGTATTTAGATAAAGCTGGTAGAAGAAAAAAGGCAGCTCTGCAGTTTTTGTTGGATGCATTGAAATAAAACTTTTTGTCAAATCAACTCCTAGTTAAAGTTCCTTCACATAAATTACTCCCTATACTTTTACATCTGAGAACCAGGTTTCAATAATCTTGTTATCAGTTGCTGGATTTACCCTTCAGAGGTTTATGCAGTAAGCATATCTGTCATTCATTCCATATATCAAATGCCTGATGAGAACTTAAAAAAACTGAATTATGTAGAACATAATAGAGGTCACAGCTGGCATTTTTATGACACTACTACTAAATTCAGACACCTGCTTCCATAACCACGGGCCACCTCCCTCTCAAAGGATATCTAGCACAGCACAATTTCTTTTTTTTTTCCCCTGTTTTGAGTAGTCTGCAAAGTAATTCTGGTTTTCAGAGATGCAAGTCCTATTCCTTAACTATTCTCTAGGCCAGCTGGATGCAGGTTTCAGATACAGGTGCCACAGGAACTGTTCAGTTTAGTTCAATTATTTATTACATTATAATACACAAAAATCTTCCCTATTAATAGATGAACACAAGGGCCTGTTCTAATGCAAGACAAACACACACTCTTCCAGTCTTTTTCTACATAAAAAACAGCATGAAGAACAGACATTATTCATTTAGCTAAAGAAAAACTCTTTCTCACAATTCTTTCCAAACATTAGAACATGTATAAAAACACAATTTGGTAGAAGCTGTTAGTGAAAGGTAGGAACAAACAGTACCCAACTACAGATGTTTCAATTCAAGTAAGAAGCAGCACAACATCAATCCATTACCACCACAGCTCCCAAGACCTTCCCAGTCTGACCCACATCCCTCTCACACTGTAGAGGAGGGAGAAGCAGGGATGTTTGTCTTGCGCCAAACGATTCCAACCCTAACTATTCTGTGATTCTATGATAACTCCCAGCCATCCAATCCCCCACAAATTAACAAGCCAAACAGCCTTCTGCATCCCTTCACTCTCTCTCCCACCCCAGTCCCTGTAATTCCAGCTGAAGTAGTTCTGGTTCTGTCTAACCCAACTACCCCCTTCCAGACTTTGGCCCTAACTGTCTTCTCCTCCCCTCATCTCAGCATCATTTTTCTGGCTTCAGGAAGAGAACTAAGGGTTGAAGAGGAAAGAAGGGAAAACCCATCTCCAGTGCATGCTGCATGACCTCAATAGGCCCATCGTATGGTAAAGGAATTGTTGTTTTATCAAATAAAGGCCATATTATTTTCCAGAGACCACAACTGGGTCCTAACAGGAAAACTTGCATGAGCATACAGCAGCTGGGGATAACAGGAGATACCTACATCACAAGCCCCACAAAAAAGAATATAATTATGGTACTAAACACAGCCTTAACTTTTAGTAGCCAGATAATTCAGTTTTTCATCCGAACAGTCTCCTAAAATGTGCTGCAGCACAGGACTTCTGAGAATTATTTTACAGTGGGAAAACACACAGCTGTATTCTCCTAGACCCGTATTTTCCTGCACTGCAAAACAATGTTGATTGTATGTATCTATAGTCTCAAGCTGTCTCAATGCCACCCCATTGATCTAATAATCAGTCTGTGTTAGGAACAAAACAGATATTGACATCTACGAGGCCCACAGGGATTGAGCTGGGGGCCCACGCCAAGCCCAGGGCTGCAGTTAAACATAATGGCGTCAGCCCGGTTGACATCCTGCTCCTGCCAGAACAGGGAGACTGAATCTTCCCATCTCACCATCGCCTCCATTTTCTATGTGTGGCCTGCAATCATCTCCTTTCATTACAGATGCATTCAGCTTCCAAACCAGAAGAAAACTAACCCAGCAACAAAACCCAGACCAGTCTTTTTGCTGCGATGATGCAGCAGATCAACTTACGGTTAAGTGTGAGAACGAGGAGACGAAGAGAAGAGAGAAGAAGAAGAGAAACAAGACTTCAAGCTTTCAGGGTACTGCTTACCTGTAATGCCAAACCACCAGCCATAACTTCAGTTTACAGACATTTTCAATAAACTTTACTGTATCCTAAAGATTTGAAGATCATGTGTATGCCAAGTTGGAGAAGAAAAAGCAAAATAGAACATATATATATATACACATATATAACAAAAACTTATGGCTTAACTAAATTAAAATTAGCCTGCAATACAGCACCCAAAGGAACATCTCCTTGTGAGAGCAAATACATCTAGCTCAACTTAGCTCACATATTCCTATTGCTTAACTATTTGTGAAGCTGTTTCTTTCTCTGAAATGTGTTTCTAAATAGAGAAATCTCTCACAATTCCTCTTATTCAAGCCAAAGCAAGCTTTGTTACAAGCATGCATAGTCCTTCATTCATACTGTACCACACACTGCAAACATCATTTCAGTAGCCACTGTCTACTGCTGGCCTTACACTACAACTTTCAGAATGCAGACAAAACACAATGTTTAAGGAACTGATTAACAAATACAATGCATCCAGACTGTGAAAATCAGTATTGTTAGAAAAGATGAATTTTAAAGACTGGCCTTCACAGTATTCATGTCTAAAGAAGCAAAAGCACAGTTCTTCAGCAATTCCAGAAAAGCCCTACTTCCACAATCCAACATAAATAATGGATCTAAGTGCAAATGAAGATCTCACTGGGTGCCTATCTTCATCTTCATACAGCTAGGTATTCGCACAGATTCGGTTAGCAATGCTCCTGTGCTGATCTACCAGGTTCTGAGGCTGCTGGCAGACCAACTTAAGCAGGCACCCGAAGTCCCTCCCTTTTCCTCCTGCTCAAAATTTCTGAACCAGAAAAATAAATCAATCCCTTAACTCTCCTCCAATATGTTCTCAAAATCCAAAGTGGGCTTTTGGCTTTCATTCCAGTGCTTAATCCCAAAACACAGCTGTAAAGTATAAAAATCAATTAATAATGTTTTGATATAAGACAGTGCACCCAGACACTACACAGGACAGATTTACTATTCTCATCATGAAATAAAACATTCAGAAGCCTCCAGAGACTTCTTTTTCCACAAATGTTGACAGAGACAAGTACTGTTTTTATTATCAATGTCTAAGCTTATAATAGAAGTATACTATTCATTTCAAATGACCAAAGCCAAGGAAATAAAGCTTCCCCTAAGCATCGATCATTATTCTCAATTATGAATCATGAAAACCATATTATGTACTAAATACATCCAGCTTTTAAACTGTTCAGACTTCTTTGCACACCCACATTCCTATTAATGCATTCAGCTAATTCATATCATGAATTTTATGTTCACAGAAAAGACCTCCACTTACAGAAAGATGGTTCCTCTTGGAAATAACACAGGCATGTGAAGAAGGGCATGGGATACCTCTTTTCCAAGATGCAGCAGCTGGTATAATAGAGACAAAACTAAACAAAATAGATAAAGTATTCTTGTTCAGCATTAACTAATTCAAGACCTAGAGAGCCAGTGAGTTGGAGAACAATATTACTGAAAAAACACCTTCCACTAAAAGCATGTGCCGCAAAATCTCAGCATTATCAAACAGCAGTATTTGGTTCAAGCTATCCAGGACTTTATAAAACCCAACAAGTGACTATTTGCATTTTCCCTATCCTCAGAACCTTCTTTTGTTACTCACTCCTCCTTGTTGATTATAAATCAACTCCTCCCACCTTTCCCTGTCCTGTTCCCTCCTTCCTCTTCTTTCCCCTTTTTTATTTTAAACAGGCTCTGGCTCCTACAGCCTTCCCCTTCTTCCCCTCCGAGAGCCAGCTCTCTGTCTCCCAGCCTAGCATCTTCTCCTTCCTTTCTGTCCTTCAGCCTTTGGTATCCGAATCACAATCATTTCCTCCCTCCCTCTGCACTGGATGCCAGCACAGACAGCGCTGTTAGTACCAAACAGATTGTGCCTGCACTCTCATTTTGAAGACCCACAGCTCTCAGAGGCTGGTATCTCAGAGGTAAGTGATGTGAGAAGACACACTCAGGGCCCTGCAGCCATATACTGGGGTAAGCTCAGGTGCCCCACCAGACCCCGTAAAGTCCAGCCAGCGTTGCAAAACAGTAAATGAAGCAAAATTAGGGTAGTTCAGCAAAATTAGCTGCCAGAACAGTAAACCCAAACTGAGTGTGAAATCTGTCCAAGCTGAAAGTCTTTCACAGAAAGAAAATTGGGACAGCACTTGCACAGTAAAACAGCCCCTAATTTCCAAGGGATGGCACTGCTAGAGCTACTCATCTAAATAACTGCAGATTAAACTAAACAGAACGCTGGGTTTTTCTCCTACACTGCAAGTCCCAGAGCTCTGACGGATGAGTCAGACAGCACTAACATCTAAAGAATGGCATTTAAGGCAAACCATCACCAATGCAGACTTGCCCTGCTATGCCAGGCTGAGAACCTCAGCAGATTAAGGACCAATTCTGCCTCCTGTTCAGCAGGGCAGGAGAGGGCATGCAACTGTGGGCAGCTACCCTCATTCATCATGCAGTCACTCAGAAAGGATTATTTTAAAGTAGTAAAAGAATCTTAAGCAAAACCCTAACAACAGTTTCAAGAACTAAACTGTACAGTTTTATACTGTGTGGGACAGTTTTACCCATATGCATCAGAACCTGTGCTGCAACATAACACTCCATGAAATATCTGATTAGCTGAACTAAGAAAGATACCAAAGAGATGCCCCTTGTCCTTAACAAGGCAATACAACCACATGTGCTGTGCACTGGAGTTCAGAATTCACACACCCCTCCTTTCTCACTATTCCTGGGTGAAAGACCCTCGAATAACCATGAAATCGGCAGATGGGAGAAGCCATGACCACCCCTTCCAAAGGGGGCACCTGCTTAAAAGCATTCAGTGAATTAACATGTAGTCCAAACTCAAACATTCTACTTAGCTTTTTTCCCCATTTGCAGTTCACTGGTATAAGCTGGATATACTTCATCCTTTGGTAGCATTAACAGCTGAAGTTTTCAGGTTTGCTTTTTAAGTCAAGAAAACAGAACAACTATAACTACCATTTGAGCAGTAGGATTTATTATTTCAACAGCTGTTCACAAGTGAGATTAATTCCACTACTGATGGGGAAAAGAATATAAATAGCACTAAAAAAAAAAAAAAAAAAAGAAAAAAATCAACCTTCACTCATAAAGTGTAACATTTCCATAAGCTCAGTAACAATTCTGTTGGTTTAGGTCTTGCATTTTTTATTTTTAGCAAATATCCTCAAATTTTCTTTCTGGTTAAAAAAAGGGAAAACTTACGTAAAACTCTGCTGCACAACTACATATTCAGTCTTCCAGCCATTTGAATTATTTTCTACTTGTTTTCCACTTAGAATGCCTTCCCAGACATAAAACAGATTAAACAGAAGTTATCAGAAAACCTACATGGAGAAATATACTAAACCAGATTGAATTTACATCTGTTTGCCTTCCGTTGCTTTTTACTGTCTTGGTTTTATCAGTGTAGCCTTTACAGGGAATTAAATAAAGGAAGAGACGTTCTTGGAGCAGGGGTTTGTGTGCCGTTTGAGCGGTATAATTGGCAGCACTAGCAAAGGATATGCAATGCTGGTTCAGTAATTCACAGAAGAAATCTGTCAAACCATTCAGGAAAAGAGCCATGAGAGATTTCTGGACAGTCTCCAGCCACCATGACTTCAGCTTTCAGCACATGTAGCTGTGTTACAGCTATTTCAACAGATAATTTTGAACCATGGTCCTTGACTAAGTGATTCCAGTCATCACAGGCGGAGACCTATCAGCCAGGCAGTCCCAAGATCTATATTACCACGTACATTAATCAGATACCTAGCAATATTTTACGTTGCTGAACTTATAGGAGGTCTGCTCAAATGACAAATATAGAACAATAAAAATAGTCGCACAGGCCACTCATTTGTCTAGCTTTTTATATCTTTGCAAGCCAAGAATCTCCTTCTCTGCACTCTTCTACACTGCTCTGACTCAGGCAAGAAGACCTTTAAGTCAGTCCTAGTCTTGTCCAGATAGGAATGCAGAAAAACACCATACATGCAAGTAGGTAGTTAGCAATAACAACACAGGATTGGTTACTCCATCAAAGACTTCCTGAGTGAAATAACAGTCCAGCAAAGCTCTCCAAGATAGCTTTGGGGGTGGTGGGCTAAAAATCACACTCACATACAACAAAAGATGAGGAGCATTATCTTTTCAGTTTTGAAAATGCCAACACTGCTTTCAGGTTCAGTAAGAATGAGCTAATTAATGGTGGTTTTTCAACAGCATCCTGACTTGGACAGCCTACATTAATTCTCAATCTCACCCAGGCCATCTCACCAGTTGCCTCAAAAGAGACAACTAAACATGGTGGCACATAGCACTGCCAGCCAGTTTAGAATCTGGTTGAGATGAAGGACCCTGATACTGAGGGTTCCATAAGGAAGAACCAAGAAAGTTAGCAAAAGTAACACTCAAAATATATTCTCCTGTAAAAAAAATCTGATTGCAGAATGGTTTGGGTTAAACGGTACCTTAAAGATCCTTTAAATTCCAAACTCCCTGCCACGGGCAGGAACACCTTCCACTAGACCAGGTTGCTCAAAGCTCCGTCCAACCTGGCCTTGAACAACATCCACAGCCTCTCTGTGCAACCTGTTCCAGTGCCTCACCACTCTCACAGTGAAGATTTTTTTCCTAATATCTAATCAAAACCTTCCTTCTGTCAGCTTAAAACCATTCCCCCTTGCCCTATCTCTACATGCCCTTGTAATCTTTGACATCCTTGTCTTTGAATTGTCCTTGATCTTTAAATTTGAAAAACTAACAGAGTTTTATCCAGCTATTTACAATTATGTATGCTAGAGTATGTAAATAACTAGTCTAAACTTCTAAGCTATTACTGATTTGCTTTGAGAACTAGTAAAACACAGGAAATCTCAGAGCAATAGAAAACAGGGTCCATGTCCTTTCACAGCAGTGAAGGAGTAGGAAGTTACTTAAGAAATAGTAAGACAATGTAATTCTGATGCTTAGAAAAATTTGGATATGTTACTGGTGAAAGAGAAGAGGGGTAAAAATCAATTTAAGTTAGAGGAGAAAGACAAATAACAGTCAGGAAGCCACATCAAAACAACATAACATTCTCTCTTGGATAAATGTCTTAGTGAAGCAGCAGGTGTAGTTTACATAACTGACACTTCTGACACTGCTCAACACAATCTGGAGACTGTACATCCAAAATAATCAGTGCATATCAGCATAACTATTAGAAAATTTGCTTTCCGAGAACTAACGCAGTGGCTCAGTATAAAAAACAGACAGCATTTCAGGTTGGTTCAGGTAGAACTTGTCCTGCAGCAAGTTTTGCTTAGTACTTTCATTATTAATTTGGGTGATCAAACAGAGGCCCCCTTGAAGAATCCAAAAATACCACCAAAGTGAGGGGCAAGAGTTGCAAGGAGTATGGAGGAGAGGATCCAGGTGAGCATGGGAAGTCAGTGATTCTAAAGCTGAAATGATCAAAGCCTCTGCAAGTGAAAGCAAAGAAAATGCTGTAAGTCTGAAAAGAAATAATTAAAGCGATAGGAAAAAAAAAAAAATCACAAAACAAAACACCACACATAGAGAATTAGCCATCTAAAGAGCAATAAAGCAGAAAAGAACTTGGGAGGAGCTGTACTGGATCACAGATTAAGTAAACATTATAAACCCAATGCTGTTCCCAAAAGCCAAATACCAGTTTGGAATGTGTTAAGACTGAGGCACAAGAAGTTAAAGTATTTCAAGTCTACTCAACACCATTATCCTTGCTTTGAAATACCATTTAGATCTTTCTTACGTATTCTAAAGAATAGATCCTAAAAGCTGGTTCTAAGGTTACTACAACAGATTGACAGGAACTGAAAATAAAACTCCATCTTCTTTATAAAGTTGTGCATATTTGGATTTCCAGGAGATATTAATAGTAAATAAATATGGTCTTCATGTATAAACTCATTTTTATGAGTTGCTTTAAGTGACAGTGTACATGAATAGATTTCTCTTCCCCTTCACCTCCCTTCCTCTAATACAAGAGTTCCTTCCAAGTTCAGTCTCTTCTTTTCTTGGTCTTCTAAAAAAACATGAAATACTTGAAAAAGAATTAATTGGTGCATTTACTAAAAAAATACACATGCTACTGCTGATGCCCATAACAATTCTACTGCTTTTTCACATTTGGCAATTCACCCTAAGCAGTCACAGTTCTAAACCACGTTTCAATGTTAAGGTTTTTCCATTGTGGAAGTAGTTACATTCTGATTCCAGCTCATGTCATACTTATATTAAAACAATTTAGACTTGACAGAGTTGTCTATGCACACTGATTTTAAGTCTTATCATGCATGTATTTTAGCTCCTATTTTATTTTTCAGCTTTCCTGTGAAACAGCAGTAATATTCCAAATCATACTTCACCAAACCCGACATGTATTTACAGCAGTACAGACAGACACCAAGCATCTATCAGAGCTGAAATATCAACAGCACATACCAAAGTATGACATCATCTTTCAGCCTTTTAAGAAATTCAGACTTTCACCAACTCTTGTTTAGATTTTATACCACCATGGCTCCAATTCCTCCATCAACATTCCTTTATGCTAGAAATTTAATACTAATATGTTACTCATATAGATACTAGCTTCTATGAACCAGTAGACTGAAACGAAGTCCAAACACACACGCTCATAATGGCCATAAAACTAGAAATGGACAGCATTCCCCTTTTCCTTAGAAAAATGTATGCATATTTACCAGTTCAGAGATCTAAAAGCCAAAGTAACATGAAAAAACAGTTTGAAAACCCAAGACTCTTCATGTATCATGTGAAAATATTTGCTATAGCATGTGAAAATATCTGCTAAAGGAGAGAACAAGACTTTGATTACATCTCCAGGTCTACTCTAAATCATCTGTGAAAACAGATCATGAAGTCTGGGTCTAAAAGACATGCACGAGAAGGAATGCAAACCTCCTCTACTTACAGGAAGAATACCTGCAGTACTGCAAGAGGAAAGAAGGTATAGCATATATACAAAAAGGGGCTATTTCTCTGGTACTACAGACAGAATGCACTGTTTGCAGATACTCTAGCACCCACTTTCAGAAACACAACTCAAAGCATCCCTATTATCTATTTGGTGTGTAGAATAGATTTTTATAAAGCTTTAAAAACAAGCCTTAACATCTCTTTTGCCTTACATTTGCAATAACAGAGAAAACATCAAGAATCTGGCATGCAAGTTAGAGAAAAACAAAAAACACCACAAAACAAGTTACCACCACAAGTTATCACATCCACCTGAGCAGGGAGGCACCATTACACCTGAAGGGAGATAAATGCTATCAAAAATAGGGAATAGCAATGATGCTAGTCCCTGTTTTACCCTACAGAAGTCTGGTCTCTATCCTAACATAGAATTTCCATCAGAAGACAATTCTAAAAGTATCCATTGCCTACATTTTGTTATTGTTTGGAAACCTGAGACTGAACAAACTGTGCTGAGCTCATAATGATCACAACACCAACCTTATTCACCAACAAGTCTTCACAACCACCAACTCCTGGATACAATAAAGAAATTTGCAAAATCTCAATGCCTTTAAAAGGCAAAAAAAAACCCCACTCTGTATGGAGAATTCAACAATTAAAACTGACAGTAGTAGTATTTACCTGTGGGAATTCAGCAGTATAATTTCAAGCTCATGGCTCCTGGTCCAGTATTTTCATTTTTAGACAACAGTTTTTCTACACATCAGCTAAATCTTTATGTGTCCAACCTCTTAACCACAAAACACAAATAAAGAAAAAAGAAATAAAATCACTTTAGAGAGCATACAGCTGTCTAAGCACCTGCTGAAACCCAAAAAAGAAATCCTACATTACTGTGAAGGATTTCAGTCTTGAAAAGGTTAGCCAGAGGCCTCTCAGTATCATCAGTAAAACTGCCTGGCTCTGAGGTTTGCTTTTTGTTTTGGGGACAGGGATAGTTAAGCTTCTTTTTCAAAGTATTTTGCCCAAATAAAGATGATTTTACCTAAGACCCCATTCCAACACATAAAAGTTAGTTCATTACCTGCCCAAATACGAAAAAGCACCGTAAGGGTTTAAACCACAAAACATTGGCCTATGTGTTACATTTTGTATCAATTGTACTGTTACGAGAAAGGTCAATGATGCTGAGGTTTCTTCTGGTTTTGTCTGCCACAGATCTATCATTACCCTGTATACTCTTATCAAGATAATTCATGCACTAAAAATACACAGCAAAAAATCTCACACTAATGAAAGGGACTGCAGAAATTAATTACTAAATCTAGTAGATAATACAAAGTACCTTCTCTGACTAACAAAGAATTACAGCACTATCTTACACTCAGGGTCATCTTTGTTTCACGCAAACTCACAGCACTGGAGATATGAGCTTCTCAGCTGCTCAAAACAGGAGCAAGACTTCTCAAAACACCACGTTCTTGTGTAATATGAAATATATTTTACACAAGATACAAGGTAATATATCTGTGCCCTCTACTTTCATATACTTTCATTTTAGTACTACAAAACTGAAAAACCAAAGAAAACCAATGGACCAATGTACGCTCCTCTGCCACAAAGCACAAAAGCATTTTGCTATGGCTGTTTCTGATTTTTGCTAATACTTACTATTAAAAACGCTTCAATATAGTTTCACAATTTCTTGTCAGATGTACCTACTGTACAAACACTATTTTTCAAATGCCAGATCTGAAATTGCAGGTCTGCTCACTTGTGCTAAAAATAAACTAACACTGTAAGCACAAAGTTAAAATGTAAAAAAGCAAGCAAATACAGATTAAGAAAAAGATAAAAACTCTGTTTTATGCCTCCACGGATCAGCTGAAATAAAAAGCATGGAAGAAAGGTATTTTTAAATTAACATCAACCACAATTAGGATGATCCTGAGCTGCACTGACAATCGAAACGCCAAGCAAGAAGTACTGTTTCAACACCTCACTGGTCAGTTTAGAACTGGAACATAATCACTGCACATGTATTAAGACAGAATAATTTATTTTTTTTAATAGGTAAAACTGTATTTGCAATTGGGATGACAGAACAGGCAGCAGGCTCTGTAAGGCTCAGAGCTGCAGCATCAAACCCAAACCTCAGCCTCAAGAGTTTGCTCTACTATGAGAAAGGGAAGAGAAAGGTGTCAGTTCCCCAAGGCTTACCACAGGACAGGGAAGAAAACATCTCATTTTTGCCATAATAGAATTTTGCCCCCCCTTCCTCCCCAAAGAAAAAAGCCTGTCAGGAAAAAACACCACCAGTAACTGTGGTCCTTTGTTTATAACAGGCTAAGCAGCTCTTGTAGCACCTAAAAATTTTGTCTAACAGTCATACCTGTTGACACCTTTCAAAGCAGAATTTCGAAGTATGTATTAATACACTTTAGCAATTTCCCACACACAGAGTAAAACTCTAAGGGTCTCTAAAGGTTTCTTACATCGATTTGCTTCAGAAATGACTCATTTAAGGGAAAGGCTAAATCTCCATTTTCATTTAATAGTCAGAATTAGAAAACCGGTTAAATCCCGATTATATAAAAATGTCAGAAGGTCAGCCACAATCCTCTTTGCACTGTAGATGAACAATTCCAGAAGTGTCCTTAGAGCACCCAGGCCATTTTGTTCACTGGCTGAACAAAGTATGGGCAGAAAGTATGTAACTGCATAACTATCCTACATGAATGAAGAGCCATATTATTCGGTGAACATGGAGTAACAGTAAAAATGGTAATAAAAATGCAGCAGAAATGCTGTTAGACATGTCAGTAGAGGTTTTATTCATCTGGGGTAAGCATAGGAATGTTTAAACCCTAACCATGCAATTTTCCAAACCCTGGAAAACTTTACATGCTGCAATGATTCACAGCTCTGAAGCACCCACTGTTACTGTTAGGTGACTGTACCAAGCAGATAATCAAATATGATAAGCAGATCCATTACCAATACTACCTGATATTTCTCAATTCTTTTCAGAATTAATTACCCTGAAGACTATAAATTGATGGATACCAATACCCATATACTTAAAAGCTCATAAAGAAAAAGCCCAGAACACCATCCACCCATAGACAGCAGTAAGAATTATTCTGTAAAGAACACTGGTCCTTTATCACATCAATGTATAAAAATTCTATCTTCAGTACCAAAGCAATCCTGCTCATTCTAATTAAAAAAAAACTGTTGCACAATTAGAAAGGATAGAAGAATGGCAACAAAGAGCAAAAGGTACTGGATTTCCTCATTCAGAGAGTCCTGAGCTGAAAGTCACCAGACACTAAGTAAGCCTACAGCTACCAACCTGTCTTACATTCCTCCATTTACATCTGTTGCTGTGCTGTCAGAGGTAGCACCACGAAGCTAGAGGGAACTTTGATTTGACAAAATACAGTAAGGTAACTGTAAAATTAGATTTCGGGATGAAAGACAACAGTTAAGTTTTTAATGTATGAGAAAATGCATCCAACTTGTCCAAATATTTAACCAGCTCTTTTGAATATCTTTCCAGGATCTATAAAGATGGCTATAAGCTTCAACATTCCTATCTACATCCAAACCATTTTAATAAAAGCAAAGCTAAAAACCCCAGACCAGCCCTTACTAATAAATGAATAACAACTGCTTTGCAGAATAATCCAAGAGAGAGTGCTTAGCCCACAACTTAATACCACAGCAAAAACATTTAATAGCCACTGCCTTTATCTGCTCTTCTCTCAAGTTTTCAGTCTTACTAAGTCTACCTCTGCTTCCCTTTTACAGGCAAGGACAGAACCAAGGAGCCAAGATTTGCAAGGAGCACACATCTGACCCCTTTCACTCCCCCACAGCCGAGCATGTAAATGTTTAAAGAATGCTATAAACCTCCAATTCTAAATTAATCCTAGCTGGGATGGCGCTCAGGCCCCAGACATTTTGCAGCTCATCCTCTTTCAAACAACTTCCTCCAAACAGCCACTTGTTTCCAGAGAAAAGAAGCTGAGGCCTTAGATATTACTTCACAAAGACGGGTGCACTGGCTCTCAACCTGAACCTTTCTCCTCAACAAGTCTCTAAAAGAGCTCTAGCACAGGTGCTAGAGGAGAGGAAGAGACAAATAAAAAGAGAAAGCTATGCTGAAGAAAATAGATGCCTAAAAGCAGTAGAGAAAATGAAGAAAGAAGTTCAGAGAAAGAAGAAATAACACATAGAAAAAAACTCAGAGTTCAGATTATTCAGTGCTTTCTCCTATCCTGAAAAATCATGTCTATATTACTACATGTACGTACACACACTGTACCTCTGAGCTATGGGCTTCACAAACACATTACCAGGAGTGCATCAGCATGAGGAAGCAAGAACAGCAGTGGCGGTTCCTCCAAGGTATGACTGTCACACAAAGAAATACAGAAAAAAAAATTAAAGAAAAAGATGTCTTCTTCAGTGTTTCTTATGTCACAGCTACATAGCCATAAGCTTCCAAACAACTCAAGGTGTGCAGGACCAAGACTGGCTCAGCAGCCAGATGAGGAAACAGCTTTCCTGCTTTTGTTCTGAGCACATGTGGAGTGGAGGAACTGAAGGCACCAAGGGCTGGCCAGGCCAGCATCACTCTAAGATGCAGCCTAGAACAGTTAACACATCTGGACACACAGCCTCACAAATGACAGGACACTGACAGGGATGAAGAAGAGGAACATCCTCAAACGATATGGAAAGTCTGCACACACACAAAACCCCTAACAGCAATAAAACCAAAAATTCCACTATACTGTATCACACCTTAGTTCTATCCTACCAATGTCTCAAATTCAAAAGACTTTTCCACCATGGACTTCTCAGTTCAGAAAAAATTCTCATGTCTTTTCTAAAGTACACAGATGTAAAACTTAATGAGCAACCTTGCTCCTTCCCCTTCTATCTCTACTGGAGATGGACAGGCATAGGAGACACTACAGCTCAAACACATGAAGACATTCAGATTATTTCTGTAAAAATATCATACATAAAGCCAAAGCTGAGTTTTCAACTACCCTGACGAGTTAGAAAATTGTTTAAACTTCTGCAAATGACAAATTTCCTTTGTATTAAAAAAAAAAATAAAATAAAAATCTTAGTGGTATCGATGGTCAATATAATAAATAGCATTGCTTTGAGGTACTGAAGAACTATATATTAGTACCAAGTCTTGATATATTGAATATATGGAATGAACTAGTGACTGATGACATTCCTCTAACAGCATATGCATGGCAAAAGACTAAAGAGGCCAACATACTAAAAAACTCATACAAATTAACAGGAAGCACTACTTACTAATTATACTACTGCTACAAAGAAGACTGAGACTTCCTTTTTACAAGAAGTCATGTGGAAAAGACAAGAGTAATGGGTACAAGTTATTCCTGGAGATTTCAATTGGACACAAGAGGAAAATTTTTCACAGTGAGAACAATCAGACATTGGAATAATTTCCCCAGGGAAGTGGTGGATTCCCCAACTTTGGACACTTTTAAGATTGAGCTGGACAGGGTGCTGGGACATCTTGTCTAAACCATGCTTTTGCCAAGAAAGGCTGGACCAGACAATCCTTGAGGTCCCTTCCAACCTGATAAGTCTATGACTCTGTGACAATGAGAAAGCTATACAGCACCATTCACATTATGATGTACATACACTTTTATGCTATGTTATATACATAAAAAGACATGACTAATGCCTCATGCTGACGGGATCTGTAAAGCTAGCATCACACTCTCTAGTAGACACTGATCTTTATCTTTCATCAAGTAGAGCAGAGTCAAGTTGTGGTTTTGCATTATGCATAAGCAGCGAATACAACTAGACTGAAAAGGAAGCTGATCTCCTCTGATCTCAGGTGGAAAGTGTGAACTCTGATCTTCACCGATGACACCTCTGTGCCTTATTCCAATTTACGAGTTCCTCCAATTCACAAGTTCACTTCCTTGAATCTGTGTACGCAACAGAGAACTCGCAACACACAGTTGTGGCTAATCTCACGCAATCCACTAACATTTAAACAAGCGAGATATCAAATAAGAGAGCAAAGCAGGTACGTTTGTTTGGCACAGAGAAACTGAAGTTAGTTCTTGATTTCACAGTTCAAAAAAGATGCTGAAGAACCAAAGGAAAGAAATTAATATCCCTACAGAAAGAATATAAAGAGCAAGAGAAGGAGGGAATTTGATCTTTCATCAAGAAGAGATACAAAAGAACCACCAATTACTAGAAATTATACCTAAACAAATTCAGGCTAGAGATGAGGCTTCTTTTGCTTTCAGACAGACTGAATCATTTAAGAATTGCTCATTTTCAAATTCCCAGAAATATTCTCATTGAAACTGGATGCTTTCCAAATAAATGCTGTATTTCACCTTGCTCTATCTGAAGCAGATAACTTTAGGAATTCTAATGGTCAATACAGTTGTAGTAGTAGCAGTTGCATATGTTCTCAAAACACTTTATAAAGGAACCAAGCATTTTCCCTCTGCAGGTAAAAAGCAAAGCAGAGAAATAACACTAAGTCAACAGCAGCACATGAATGAAGTTCACAGTTTCTAATTCCACTTTTGCTACTCTGTGTTCCCTTTATGATTTTGGGGTTCTGGAGGGCTGTTGTTTGGGTTTTCTTGGAGAAGGGAGGTAGTCTGGTTTTTGTTGGTTTATTCTGGGGTTTTGTTCGGGGTTTTTTTTTTCTGTCCATGAACTTACTTTTAGCTTCAATTCAGAGATTCTCCTTCTGTTCTGTGTCTCAGATTTAATTGCAAAATCTTGGTACTAGCCTGCAATGGATTTTAACTGCCAAAATCTCTTGCCATTGAAGTTTAAGCAGTACAACAGCACACTGTACTTTAGCAATACACAAGCTGAGCCATGGAGAAAATCAAAATACCAGGGTTGCTCATTCTTCACCAGTCAGTCCCACAAAGTGTTAATATAGCAGGATCAACCACAGCAAATATCTTATTAATCAGTGTGCATTCGTAATCATGCATAGCACTAGGTCCACAGTTTTTAGTTCTAAGTTATACTACATTCCACATTTTAAAGGCAAAACTGGGAAAAATTTGTACACGCAACAACATACATACGCATTTAAGCTACCAGCAGCTCTCCACACTTATGCAAGCTACAGAACTCAAAACACTGAGTTTTACAAAATCCACTTTATTTCCAGGGCAAAGGATTGCAGCGATTAAGCACCCAGACTCCTTGCCAGCCTCCAGCAGGCTATGCTAAAATTCATGCTGTTAAATCCTTGCAATCTTTTCTAATCCAGGCTAGTTAGATTAAAGCTAACTTGGGTGTGCCTACCCATTCTGAGACCAGGAAGTGCGCAGACACAGCCTACGTACCCTCATTCTTGGCTTGTGTAGTCAACAGGTACCTGTAACAGCAAAGAGCATGGATCATTACAAACCATACCACTAAATCTTCAGTCATTCTAGACCAGGAAAATAGCCTAAGAGCCTTGCCAGTTTATGGGTAGCCAAGAATTAATGGAATCCAGGCTTTTCTCTTTTCACCCACTCATATACATATGGTTTAAAGAATTGTATATTCAGAAATCTCACGAACAATGAACTGAAGGTGAGACTTTTCTCCTGAAGACCCATTTCCTATTCTAATGGACATATTTAGTTATTAAGAACATTATCCAGGTTTTTTTGAATGGTCCAACTGCAATTCTCTAGAATTGCATTACATTAAATTACCTCCAACTATGACATGCCAATTTCTGCCAATTTACTGCACTGTTTTAAGCATAAAGGAAGATTAAAATATACTAAGCACTTTTTATTTCTTTTCCATTTAATGACAATATTGCAATTATCATTGAAACACCACAGTACAAAGACATCACAGAAGGCAGTCACTAACTTGGGAATGTTCACACATCAATAAGAGCATCTAAAACCCTTATCCCCTTTGTCTCTCAGGTACATGCATACAAATGAAATACATACATGCATTCATCAAGCAACACTCTTTCTTTACAAGAAGCCCAAGACCAAACACTAACTGCAAGGGTTTTTCCTAACTTTCTTCATGCTTCTCAGAGAAACAGCTTGAAGTACAGACCTACACAATCCTAGCAACAGAAACCCTTTGCAGAAATCAACTAAACCTTGGACCAATTTCGGGGGAGTGCGGGGGGAGTAAGCCTACAAAATATAAGAAAGGAACATAGCTCTGTACATCTCCTGGCCATGCAGAGAAAGGGTAGGTACCCATACAGCTGTCATCTCTCATTGCAGAGCACACAGCATTATGTACTCAACATCACCTGAAAGGGCAATCAATGATCATTAAGGCAAAACCTTTCCCACCCCAACCAGACCTTATTACCATGATAAATGAAGCCATAGGGCTTCAACTTGTCAACAGGAAAAGAATAGTTAAGATAAAAACAGCAGCCTTAAACACTATCCTACAAAAAATAACTTAAGGTCAACATCAGCCACTTAGGCACAGTGAGCATCCCTTCCTCTTCCCTCCCCCTGGTCCTCCTCCTTATTTTAAGCGTAGGTCAAGAAGAAATAAGCTATCTCAGGTTAAGTTGTATTTTACAAGTTTTGTTCTGTCTATATTACCAAAAGAATGTAGGGACTCTAACAGAACAAAGTTTATGCTGCTGAGTCTTCCACATAAAATATCTTTCAAATTAGATTTGGTATTTGAAACATAAGCAAATGTCAGCTTTATGTTATTGTTTCTAAAAAGGCTACCTGTTAACATGGATATGTTTTACTAAAACATTTTACTCCCAACTGTAAAACCTGCTGTTGAGTTTCAGTAAACAAGACTAGGTCTGTAGGACCTCTAGCTTACGAGCTCATAAACAACCAGAACAGTTACTAGTGAAACAAATTATATTTTAAATACAACTTTGCATAAATAGATTTGTTATGAGCTGAAATTTAATGATTTTAAATAGTCCACTGGGAAACAATTTCCATTAGTGAACAAAAATTACACGTGTAATAAAAGGGAACTTACCACCTTCACTAAGTACTTCAGTGGTATAACATGGTGACATCATCACAGGCAAAATTAGTTTAATTACTGAGACATTCTTTATAGAAAATGTATGACAAAACACCCAAACTGTAGAATCCAAATATAGCGGGGGGAGCGGAGGGAGGGGAGTATTCCCTTACTTCCCACCAATAAGTTAAATTAACAGCTGAGAGACTGCTTTTACTTCATCACTCAAGACAGTGCTTTTTCACTGTTCATGCCCCACTACACAGCGTTTAGAATCAAAGTACGTCCCGTGGGACCACAAACTTCAAAAGCAAAACAAAACAGTTCTGTATGGTGTGGTGGGAAAGAGATGGACACAATATTTTCTCCTGTATCTGTAACTTTGAGAACTACATACCAAAGAAAACCACAGTAATGACGGCATGTAAAAATTGACACTGAAGTGCCAAGTGAAGAGGTAAGATGATTCAAGGGGAAAGTAAACCAGCCTTTTCCAAGGGCTCCTCCAGATTCACAAACAGACATGTTTGTTTCCAATATATATGTGTCCTCTGAAGGAAAGGTTTTGTTGCTACAATAAATCAAACCTCAGGGGCTAAGCACTCCCCTACCAACACAACACAGCTTTGCTGACAGTATTTCAGAAGAACAGACTTAAATTGACACATTCAATACAACAACATTGTCCTAAACAACTGCAACAACTACAGGGCAGGTTCTCTCAAATAAGAAACCTATTTGTTTCTTTAGACATTGCACACTGATGAACTGATGTTACAAGGAAGGTTTTTTTCTTTAGTAGCAATGTTTATTACACTGCTTGTCACTTCCAGACTGGACTTCCTTTGCATATCATGCACCTATAGCTTTCAACATCTGTTAATAAATAGATCATTAAAATCTATTAAATGGAGGAGGTTGGTTTTTTTAACAGCCTGGCTCCAAATCACACTGATTCAAGTTCAGATGTCAATGCTGTTCTCCCTGCAGTCCCCAAGCAAGTATTCTGGTCACCTCCCTTCAGGTGGCAGCACTATGGCTTCCGCAACATGTGGCATTAATTCAGGAAGCCCATCCGCCTGAAAACAAATCCACTCCTGCTCATCATTGCAGGGCCAACACCACTGCTCCCCATCCCTCCTCCCTCTACCCAAAGCCACATGCTGCAGTTTCCCAGCCTTCATGATCCAGGTCATTACACATCTGCAAAAGACTTGCATTTGATACAAGGCACAGGGCAAGGCTGCATGGGTGGACTTGCAACATCTTGCACTTGCAGCATCGTTTTTATGGTTTCACAAACTCCCTAAAAATATATTTCTCTGTAAAAGAATAGATCATGTACTAAAAGACAGTCCTTTTCAAGAACTGGGCACGTTCACAATAATCATCCCTTCCTTACATGAGTTTAGTTTCACAAGTAGATTAAAAGAAACCACCTACAAGAACTACTGTGTTTTAGAAAATGTGACAAAACAGGCATTCTGTCACAGCCTGAAGAGAGTCCAACCTGCTTTTACGAACACTTCTACATATACCTAGTAGAAAGGGGGAAGGAAATATTCATCTAGTCCCCTTGCATCTCTCTCCTAAGAAAATGTCTCATATAGAGGATGCATTCAGCGACAGACTGGGATACAGTCTGGCACATGGCAGCAGCCAGCCTACCTGCTGGAGACCACCCCTTCCGTGTTGTATGAAACACTGCATGCCATCAGCAGTCACAAAGCCAACACTGATTTTGTGGCAACTGGCACTACACCAAAGGGTAACTGTCACACAGTACAGAAAGTGGAGCACCCACACTTACCTATCCAAATTCCTGAGAAGGCAAGCACACGCAGCTTTAGCAAAAAGTCCTGGTGGCTGTCACGATCAGCTTCAGAGGCATCATGCCATGGTGAAACCTAGAAGCAGAAAGACCGTGAGTATGAACAATATTTGAAAGGGAAACAAACAGGTTAAATCTTTTTCAAAAGGGAAATGGTATTGTGGAAACTGTGCTAGTTAGAAGCCAGAAGCAATAAAGACTTATAAAACTATGAACCTATTAAGTTTATGCAGCTAGCTTACTCATCTGAGAGTGCTTGCATGAGAAGTTTCTTAATATAACAATCCCAACCTTTCTTTTATCACCCTTTTTCTGAACCATTTTATTTTCTTCCAGAACACATTCTGGAAAACATTTGATTACACCTGAAAGGGGACATTTCACAGTGCTGTGGCCCACTTTTTTTTCACCTCTTTCAACATAAATGCCAAACGCAAAGGAGAGAGGGAGGTTATTTAAGTCACTAACTACACTCCCCTAAGAAGTCCTCAAGTATAGCAAAGAAAAATGGCTCAAAGCTCGTCTTTCATATTTACCAGGTCCTGTAATAAAATCTTTATTGTTTCAACATTAGCCTTAATATCTGACCTCTGTCTTTTGCTACAAAAGATAACTGGAGCCCTCTAAAATTAGACTGGGCAAACAGATGTAACCATGGAGATTCATACTGCAGTCCTGAGAACTCTGCAGGGGCACAAACTGGAGGTAGAGCACAGACAGTGAATTTCTGTCCTCCTCTCCTCCCACCAAGCTCCAGCATTAGAGGAGATGTGTGGTGAATCATATCAAAAAGATGAATTAAAAATCAACTCTCAATAAGGAGACTTGAGGAGAAGACCTAGATCATTTCTCCAAACCTGGTTTTCCCCAGCCCAGATCACTGCACAGCTACAAAAGAATTTGTGCTGACAAAAGGCAGAGAAGGCATAGGTCAGGGTAAGCAGTCAAGAACAGCTGCTTTCAGCTGCAACGCCATCATAAGCTGCATGTAAAACCATGGTACAAACCCTATTTATTCTATTATAGTGATCTCTGAAATTTGATAGGTTGATATGCAACTAATTTTTAGTCACCCATTAGTACTACCCCAACAATATTTCCAGAGTTCAATAAAGTTTGAATACTTTATTGTGGCAAGAATATTAGTATCAACCAAAATTCTTTAAGAAATCCCAGACATCATGACAATGGAGCTCAAGAAAGTAATTATTGTTATCTTACTTTAAGTAATTAAAAATACAGCTTTCAGAGTTGGGTTTTTTAATTGCAAGTTAGGTTTAGGCTTATTGACAAGATATGATGTGAAATTAAGACCCTGAAAAACTAAGAAGCATCATCAGAAGAACTGCAGTACGTATCACATGCAGCAAAAGCAGTTTCCAAAGGTCAGAGAGAACTAAACTCATGTTTAAAACAAGGTAACATTCCAGGAAGAACTGCTTTTTAACTTTCATATTATCAATAAACTGAGCCTGTCTCTTTCAAGTAGAATCACATTCTAATCTTGGGGCAGGAAAGTTCAATTATCACTCAGTGTAATGAGGCAAGTAAAAGGTTTAAAATCTATCTGCTTGCAATTGCTACTGACATTTTGGCAAGTCATTTGGGCAGCAGGTAAATAAATCATTTCCTCAGGTGGTGGCCTTCTGCTCAAGAAAAGATTTCCTTGCTTTCTTTAGGGTGAAATTCTTCACCTATTCAAGCATTACTAAGATGCATCATAATTCCAGCCCAGAACTCTCCATTTTCTTTGGTGTTAAATTATAGACCTGCTGTGTAAAGACAACTTTTTTCTTTTTTTTTTTGGTAAAAGACTGCCTGTGAAGCTCAATTGTGATTGGGAAGGCCGCCTACACAGCAGAGAGGGTGAGAAAAAACACACTTGCAGAGCTGAAAAAACATTGGTGTAGGCGTAAAGAGGGAGGGAAGAACAAACTTTCTTCTACTGAAAAAGGCTATTTTCTTACCTCACCCTTGAAAGAGCTAAAATGTGTTCCTTGAAGAGAATTCAAAGGATTGTTTGCTAGGTTCCAGATGCCAATATGCAGCACAAACAAAATGAGGAATCCTTGCAGATTCATCCCCCTGGCTTCAGAATCTGCCACCTACCCAAGGAATGTTCCACTTCTCCCACTTTTCTACTGCATCCTGCAAAAGCTATTCTCACAGAGCAGCAAGTCACCTGCACATCAGCAGTCCAAAGCCTTGTATAATTAACAGCATCAGGAAGTATTGAAATTGTAGCCAAAGCCTTTCCAAAAAAAGAAGGGGAAAGAGAATGCTCTCTAGAAACACTAAGAATAACTAGTATTTATTCTCAGCAGAATCTAACAGTATTTGGAAATGCTGAAAAAAAAAATAACTACAAGTACACATGTTTCTTTCTCACAGTTTCTTTCCTCCCTGGCCTACACAGCCTTCAGTCCATTCATCTTCCCAGAAAAGCAAGTACATCTCTGCAGGATGTCCTATTAACTAGTCTAGATTTTCAAAGGAAAGAAGGCATGAGCATCAGTGGAAAATATCCTTCCCAGTTTTCTTTAGGAAGGCACCACCTATACATGCTACACTTTCTAAACAAATTAGTCTACATGACGTGTTCTCATGCCATCACAAACCTATAAAAATATTTTTAATAGGTCTGTCTTTCCCTTACCAATAAAAACAAAAGGCTGTTGATGTATGTGCATTAGCTGATTATTACTGTAATTACTACCAGATGAATGAAGACAGCCAGGACAAGTTTCACCAATGAAGTTCAATAAACATGAGATGATACACTGTAGGGAAAAGAATATGCTGCTGCTCCTATGGCACTGGACCAGCCTACAGCCTATTTGCAAAGCTTACCTCAAATGGGATAGGACTCCAGCACCTCATTTCCTTGAGTGTTGAGGTGGGTATTTTCAAAGCCCTGCATCTAGCGGTTGACTGAATTCCTCTACCCACAGTACACTGCTGCAACAGAGAACAGCCTACAGAGCAGTACTCCTGAAAGGCCAGCTCCAACCAAAGCTCTCACAAGGCTTTAACTTTCATCTCCAGTCAAACATATGCTGTCACTAAGGACACTGAATGCCAGAAACTGATAAACAACATTACTAACAAAGTAAACTTCATTTTTACACATCTTTTCAACTATATGATTGTTGAGCACTAATGGCTATTACTCATACAGAAACACAGGTAGGACAGGATCCTGAAAAGCACCAAGCCAGCTGACTTGCACAAACCTATATGGCAAGCAAAAGCAGCACATTCAGAAGTCACAGCTAAGCTCTTAAAATTACTCTTAAAAATACAAGACAGTTGCTCCTGAAACCGACTGAGGCACAAATTCTTCTGGATCAGAAAGGCAGGTAATGATGGAGTATCAAAGGGAGGTATAAAACTCATGAACAGTAGAACCTTCAGAAAACAGAAAGAAGGATCTGAAACATTGAGTATAAAATGGTGAAAAACACAGAAGCAAGAAAAGAAGTAAGGCAATGTAGAAACATATATCAAAAAACATAAAGGTGTATAAAAAGGTAGCAAGAAATGAAATCCCTTATTTTAGGAAAATTATAAAAGAAGGTATATAGACTCCCACCAAACTTTGAAATTACAGCCATCTTGACTTTCAGCCTGGTGAATAGCAAAATACTATGTCTGACACCTTAATACAGCCTCTCTACATACTAATACACATAATTCTAATAAACCAGAACCCCATGAAAATATTACACAACAAATGAATCACATACATAGAATTTGCATCCTAATAAAGCATATCCTTTCATGCTTGGCTTGTCAAGCTAAAGAACATTTACTTCAAGAGTCACTGACAGAATAATGTGATCTTTCATATCCTTCCATAAATTTCACTTTTAGGTAAAGTGAAGTTTTATTTCTCCTTAGTGAGAACAGAAGAGGTCAAGGTTAGGAAGGCTGCCGTTTACCTCAGGCTCTAAGATCTCCAGTCAGACTAAGGCTACTACACAAGAAAAAACCCTAGAAGAGCATGGAGGGCTGTCAGGGGTTTCTCTCCTGCTGCTGACAGTAAAATTCAGAGAGAGTATTTACCTTTTGCTTTTCAGATACCAAGACCTTCGGGAACTTCTCAGAAATATGTCTTAACAAGGAAGAAAGCTGAACTAGTAAAACCTTTTTATCTGCTTGCATCTTCTTGTAAACCAGCAGTAAAGAGCCTTGAAATTGAGTTACATTTCCATTTTTGAATGAAGATTCAGCTTAGGTTGGGGGGTGTCTGGGTTCTCATTTTCTATGTTGCTTCTTTTCCTCTCATTAAGAGTAAACTGGAAGTCTGATTAAGATTTACAGCCTGATACAAATTCAAACACCTTTGACATCATAATTATAATAGTATCAATCAAAATCAGTAACATTACATTTAATTCATTAACTACTCTACTGCCCTGTCTACAGGAGTCAATTACTATAATTCTTGACATTTTTCTCAAAAGGGGTAATGGAACAAAATTTCATTTAAATTAATTTGACCTGAAAAGGCTTCTTCTGATGCTCAGATCATCATTTTTGTGCAGTACACCATAAATTTTCCTGGTTATTCACAAGCACCATGGCTAACACACTTTCACACTGAGGCCAGTTTTTCCAGCCACACAAAGTATTATTGTAACAGTGTATAAGTGGCTTCATGTTTACCTTTAATATAATTGCATGTCCTACAAGCGAAATACCTATATCAAGAAAATACTTCTAAGTTGAAAGCACTTCTAATCTATGAACTAAAACTTTTGCCCAGTCCTGAAGTAAGTGAAGTGGAACATCAAGGAATTTACAGAGCACAACCATGAAAATGTGACCTTTGGAGATACCCCTGACAACAGTAAGCACTCTAAAGTAAGGAATGCAAATACTTAAATTTGAAATGGAGAAATCCAACAATGAATGCAAACAGTCCATTTTTTCTCCCTTACATGAAGTAGTGACCCACCCTTTTTGCTGTTCAATATTCCCTCTTTAAAATCAGGTTCTCTCTTTAGATAAGTTATCCTATTGCTTTTGAGCCTGTCCTGCTTTCACAGCTAAGCTGTAAAAGAAGGATAGAATTTTCCACTTTAAGAGTTATTGCTGCTGAGTGAAGAAAAAATAATCTGTCTATGGCAGAAAATACTGGAGGAACACGGATAACAGGCAAATTCAGCAAAGAATTTGCAAATTCACAATTTGAAAGCTCATTACTTTTCCATTTTGCCTCCCCCACCTAATTTCAATCCATTTTTCTCCTGCTGAAAGAAATGAAAACCTGAGCCAGCATCTGAACTGACTTCTATATTTGGAATTTTAAAGCTGTTTGCCAATGGAAACAGAGGAAGCATCACAGAGAATTTTTCTTGTTAGGAAGCTTTCCACTGATAAGGGTTCAAAGTGCTTTGCAGATAAGGTAAATATCATTAAACCAAATACAAAGAAAGGAAAATCAAGGAAAGAGAAAGAAAAGAAGTTGCTCAAGGTCATTCAGCAGCCAAATGGCAGTCAGAAATATTAGTCTTCCAAATTCTACCACCCATGGCAAAGAACCATAATGACTTCTCTTTATATGAAGGCTTGCATCAGCACTTTATATGTTTTTTATATGTTTTTTCAGTTCCTCTGTGTAAATAACAGTACATTAGCTAGAGAGGTTGGATGGGCGAAACAGGAAGGCAGAGAACTGCCTAGGAATGAATAAACTAAAAGCCATGAAGCTCTGTTACTGAACAGTATGGCATCGGTGTACACTGATGAACCAGTGGGTTTCCACTGGCAGGTACTAATTTCTGTCAAACAAACCATGAAATCTCATTTCCTCAGTCTTTCACAGTACACCAGCCATTGTTTTACCCTTTACCACAGAAAGTGTTTAAGCCAGGAATAACCAACTGTAGATGTCAGTTGACTGCATATGTGCTTTGAGCACCACTTCTATAAGCGTCCAGTCTCCTTCATAGCACACCAGAAATATACACCATACATCTGCTACAGAAGGAAGCTTTACAATAAAAGTTATATTGACGTGTACTGCCCATAAAATTCATTAGAAGAGGCATTAACTACATCACTATAGTTGCAAAGTATCTGAAAGAATATGAAAAATTCCACTCTGTTGAGCAGAATTTACTCGTCTTCAAAAGCTTTGAAACTCTGTCAAACTGAAAATCCTAGTAATCTCCAAGAGTTTCACACTTCATAAATCATATCTCCTATTCCTAACTCAAAATTCAGCTATAATAAAAAGACAGTTCTTGAGCTAGAAAGTTTTTTGCATATTTAACCAAACAGACCTTCAAGAAAAAGAAAATATTCATCTATGCCGCCTTTGAGATAAAGCGGAACTCATTATGTCAATCCAACTGAAAGAGACGAAAGTAATTCAAGACACTCTCTCCTGCCCCACTCAAGGTCTCCATTTTCAGTGAAGAAGCCTCTTTTATGCTTGCATTGTCTGGGAACTGATAATCTGCTATTTCATAAAACACAAGCACCTTACATCTTCATTCTGATTTGACTCACTTGGCAGACCTGGTAATTTCCATTAGTCAGGGTTTCTCTACCCATTCAAGGACCTACATGCTCTTTGCTAGATTAAGATAAAATTTGAAAGGGTTCTTTGCCTGTTTCCCCAGTAAAATTACAAAGTATTTTGTACTCTTATCAGTAGATAGCTCATTTATCCACATTTCAAGACATACTGTTCTATACCCGATAGATATAGTTCACAGTTAGATAGATAGATAGATAGTTCACAGTTATGATCTTGGTCGTGCAACTCCTCAGGAAACAAAAAAAGGCATTTTTCTGTCTCCTTAGATGGCATCAACATTCTTACAGCTTATGTAAAAAAAGTTTGCAAAGAATTTATTGAAAACAGACAGTCTAGCTATTTGACCACATGTCTAAGAGCCCTGCATAACTCAAGCAATTTTACTTGTCTGTTCTGCAATTTTCCCATTAATGAAAATAATATTTACTTCACAGGGGTCAGAATGATTAATTTTCATGAAGAGCTTGAATCTAAAACAGAGGATAAATTGACAGATCTCTGAGGAGAGAGGATGAAGGAAAAACAGATTAGATTTTATACTCATTTTCAAATAAAAAAAATCATTGAGTTGCAGAGAACCAGCCACTTCTACATTTCCAAGAATATTAGCAAAATTACACACAATGCAGAAATTTCAATGCTTATATAATTTCTCAAACTACATGCCCAGCCACAACCAGCAGCAGACTCTTCAATGCCAGATTTTTATCTGAACAGACATGTTTTGGAATCTGACTTGAGTCTTGGTCATTGCAAAGTTGCTGCAGTTTCACTGATTAAATGAGATGTAACATTTTGAGCTCATTTATCTGTGAGAAAAAAGGGAAGAGCTGCAGAACACTATGAACGTATTACTCTTAATAAACCCAAACAAAAAGAGAAATGCATAAAAGTACCTCATGCATCCAGAGACTATTACTACAGCTAACTATCAAGGATTCATGGAAGTCTACTCCCAGCTTCAACTGTTCAACTCAAGGACAGTAAAATTATCTAGCCCACATCAATGTGCTACTTAATTATTCAAACGCTATTCTTAAGGTGGTCTCACTGTTACAGAACCATTCATTCCCAACCTGACCAGGTATAGCTGAGAATCTGGGTCCACACATTCTTCTGTTAAAAATAAAGTGATTTTGAATGTCTGGCTCTCCACACAGGATTCTTTTATTTCTCTTATTTGTCAGTAAATATGAATTCACAAATACATACTTTGCCTGCTTTTGTTTAGTAGAAGCAGCACTGTGAAATTAGGCTCCTTAGGTAAGGTACTTTGGCTGTTTGAAATAATTTCTGGAGTATTTTTGATAGAGAATAGAGTCTCCAAGAAATACAGTCATTGTTAAAGCAAGTATCTGATGCATTGACGGACAGTGTATTGTACAATACATACCTGGTAGGCACAGACTAACACCAGATACATCACCTGTAGAAGTACCGTGATCTGAAGGTAAATGACTACTCACAAGATGTAAGATTGAACCCAAGAAAGGCAAGGTGGCTTTTTTGCTATTAATTTTGGCAGGGGAAGGGGCTAAAACAGCCTACTTGTTTCTCTGCAACTGTTGCAGTTAAAGCACTTTGTAACTAACACCCTCAGATACAGAGAAAGTACACTGTTGAACAACTCATGTTTTTAATACCAAAAAAAACTTGATACCCTTGTTTCTAAAGAAACTGCAATTCTAGGAAAGAAACTATAATAAGAATATTGTTAATATGGGAAATCAGATTATGAAGAAACAAAACAGCAAGGTTATCCATTCTTAATGAAGTACATGAAATTCCATGCCATAAATTGAGATTCCACACTTCAGTAAGTATTCATTAGTTGAAACACAATCTACACATACAAAAGCAGAAAAAAGTGACTTACTATAACAGCATAAAAGGTGACAACATAGGTTTGGTTGGGGGTTGTCCGTTTAGATGCAGAAAACTTATTTATTTTACAAAATTACATTCTTCAAGCAGAGGTTCATGAATGTCAGTAACTGCAAACCTGCAGCACCAAGTCAATGCAATCAAACAGTGATTACAGAAGTTGCAGAAGCTACAAATGTTAAAGAACATAAAAATGAAAAGGAAGGCATAACACTGACAGTTAGAGAGGTGACTAAATACTTTCTTTTGTCCCGTTAGGCCACAACCACAGAGGAGGAGACATGACACCTCTGCCAGCGGCAGCCCTCCTGCAGAGGGCAACTATGATTCTTTCAGCAGCTCAGCCATAGCAGAAACACCCAACTCACCCATCACACAGAAGCACCCACTGTCCACATCCATTTCTTAATCAAATGCATTCTGCATACTGGACATTGCCACTAAAGAAAAGAAAATTCTCTAATCTTACACCAGGCTAAAAGGTTCAAATGTAAACGGAGAATTAGTAACAGAAGCACAAAACCAGTACCCATTGCAAGTGAATGTTTCTTTTTAAGCAATTTCACAATCTAAATAACATCTTCTCCCTAGTTCATTTGAGTCATTGGTCCATCAGTCAAGAATACACAGGAACACGACAATTCTTCACCTGCCTCCCTGTATCCTTTAGGGCAGAACATGACTACTCTTCTAAATAAATGCCTTGAGAAAAGCCTGTTACAATGATTCATTCAAATAAACATGCCAGCAAAGGTTTACATTCCACCAGTTGAATGTAAAAATAAGTAGTGACTATAAATCTTGAGGGAAAAAAAAAAATAACACATCATTGTTTAGCTTTTCATAAAAATACTTGCCCATTCATATCAGACAACTGAAACGTTGCACAGCCCAGTGAACTATCATAACAGGAGAGCTAGAAATCAGTACTATTAGGAAGAAGTTATGGACTCCACATGACATGTCATTCCTTTGAATACATAGATACAGGAACACGTCTTCGGCCAAAAACAATTTATTACCTTACATTAAATAAGAACAAACCCAGAGACAAGTAATCATTCTGAGATACTGTCCACATTATTCCTACCTATAAAGCTTGGCTGCATGCCTGCAGTGAAACTCAACAAGCTTCACTTATCTTTTTCAATTTTGAAATTAACTTTAAAATGCACTGTCTTGAGAACACATGGACAAAGCTTCAAACTATTTCACAAGTAGGAAAATGCTTCTCAGAAAAGACTCTCAGCTGTATTGTGGCGATGTGGATTACTCAGGAGCAGATAATCTTTTCCTTCCTCCATACATTTGGAGACCAATTTTCAAAATCTATAGAGTTGTTATATGATGCCACTGACAGTGTCTGCAAAGAGCCTAAAACAGGGCTTATATTACTTTTATCCAACCTTAACAATATGACAGCATCATTACTACAAATGCATGATGGTTTGCTTCCAATGGGATTAGGAAAAGCATGGGAAAGAAAACATTACTAATCTATCGCATGGAATTCAAACAATCTAGCACACGAACATGGGGCACAAGCACAAATTTAACAAATCCTACTTATAAGAAAAACAAATCCAGACATACCATAAGTGGAAACTGATTTCAGAAACATCCTATTAAGGCCAAAAGGGCCAAAAGCATTATATAGCATGTACATGTGTGCTGAGGGGTAGAGCTCTCTTCCCCCACAATTCTTTGGAAGTGTTTGCTTTCAGCAGGATTGATCCCTCAGCTTCAGCCCACCCTGCAGCTGCACACATCTGTAAGTGGAGGAGGTAGGAAGGAGCAGCCAAGTTTGAGCAGGAAGAGGACAAGAGCAAAGTGCATCCTTCCAGGTACTGCATGGGCTCATGATGTGGCATGGCCTCACTGCTGCACCCTGAGCTTCCAAGGAGAAAAAGTCTCAGTTTTAATGAGAAAACACAGATCTTGTCCAATACTGCTATTAGCGAGAGCTGAGCTCAGACACCAGCACAAAAAGTCTCATCCCACTGGCTTTACTAGTTACCCCAGACAATTGTGCATTGCTTTGAAGAAAAACACACCTGAACTTCAGCTGAAATACTATTTTTATCAGGTACAAGCAAGCTTAAAATCTGCCAGTAAACTCAGAAGTTAGGTTTGGATGTAGCCTGACTCTTATTCCAAGAGACTCTGCAGAAGCATTTGGAAAAAACTGCAGCAGATCTAGTTATCACACATGGCACAGATTCTGTTTTTAGCATGACTGATGTACAGGGTATTGAAGATGAGCTTCCACAGTCCTGATGTCCCTATAGATGGGAGACAAATCAAATAAGCCCAAACTGGTGCACTGTGTTAATGGATCTTCTCCTGACCTATGACAAGTAATCCCATAATTCATAGGCAAAAGTGCTCTGCTGAACTAGTTTTTAAGAAAGGTTACAAGCGGTAATCTAGCAATTATGTGCAAGAACAATGTGCTGCCCAGTTTCAGATGCTTGGAGAACACAGCATTATTGCCATGTTCTATCAAAACATATTTGAAATCTAGAATAAAGAGATCCACCAGCCCATATATCACTTCAGTGTTGGGGTACGGAATAGTTATCAATTGTAGCTTTGATTTGGTAAGCAGAAAAGTCTTTTCTTGATAACAGAATGTTTCCAAATCTAAAGAGATATATCTTTATGCTATTTCAGAGAGTACCACATGCTTTGTAAGAGGATGACCTGAACGGATTTCATCACCAAGGTCTCAACCACCTCAACCACATAAAGCCAAAGTGTTAGGAAAACAGCACTCTGCTGCATAGGGAAGACACCACACAGCAAACCCATACTGAGCACAGGGTTGCCATCACCATGTTCATATAGCACTTTATGATACACAGATTTTTAACACATTTCTAAGAATTTTACAAACATTTTGTAAAGATTGGTTGCACACTGCATACACAAAATAGCAGTTAAGATACCCTAGGAGAGCTGACAATAGTAACACAAAGTTTACTCCAGAGGAGAAGGACTTCTATCACATTGGTTACTCAGATCTTTTTTTACAGTGCAACAGGGTCTCAATTTATGGTCTCAGATTACTTCCAAACACAAAAATTCCTTGCTCATAAGTACTCCTCAAACCTCCCTGGCTCTCTAAAATACTTTTGTATCAGTGAAGTACAAGTAAGTGTTCCTTCCCTTATATCTAGACTCAACACATGAAAAACTCCTATCACCAACCTCACCTGAAAACCCACCCGCTACTTGAGTGCACTTCTCCACAGTGGGACTGTTTACTCTTACCCAAAAGAATGCTCCTTGTGATCCTTGCGCTGGACAGCAGGCTGCAAATATGGTTTTGCTGAGGAGAAGATGAAAATACCAACACTGCACAAGGCTCTGAAGGAAAACTACCTTCACCAAACCATGCCGCTGGGATATCATGTGCTCACAGATTCAGTTCTCTGCTGCTCTTCTCACTCAAGCGTGTAACTTAGTTTTGTGTTATACAAGTTACAGAAAATAAGTCTTAATATGTTGCAAATCAAATCTTAACTAACTGTGCACGGTAATTAGAGGAAAACAGAGCCCATACAAAAGGATCATTTCAGGAAAAAGAAATAGCTGTATTTACAAACACCAGAGGTAAATAAAGAACATCAATGTAATGAAAACAAAATAGCCCTTCAAAATAAAGGTAACTTAACAACAAAATAGCCTTGAGATGAGCGTTGTCACAACTCAAATCCTAAAACCCTTCTTCCCTGCAGCAGGCAGGGAGAAGAAGCACCAGAGACACCTGCGAGACTTTATCCTCTAAGCAAAACCAAGGTAAGCTATTCCACATCAGTTCACACCAAGAAAAAACATGCTGAGTGTAATGGGAGACTCATTCACATTCACTGATTTGCCAACAATTGTGCCTAGATCTGGAAAGAAAGGGAAAGAAATGGGAGAACAGCAAGATGTCAAACCCCTTACTTGAATAAATTACTGGCTAAAGCCTGCTTTCTTTTTTCAGGTATTTTGTGGACTTGAAGAAGTTTCTAAATACATCCTTATACTTGAGAAATACAACCTAAAAGCTTTCCAACAAATTTACCTTTAGCTACAGTTGTTAGTACTTTCTTAATCATGCTTATATTCACAGCACAAATACCACGCTGCAGGACTCACAAAGGGATTTTTTTTTTTTTTTGCAGCTGTATTTTTGTTAGGTTCATTGCACAAACCATCTGTTTCTCAGAAAATACATACATGATGGCATATCTGCCTGAAAGCAAGCTCTCAAGTAAAAGATTCTACCTTCTTCCTCCTTCCTTTCAGGCCTTCGCTGGCAGATGGTCAAGAGGATGTTTATAGTAATAGAGGATGTTTATCGACCAACCTTCATAGGTTAAAGAGGCTGGTGCCTCAATAAAAACATCTGACAATGCCTTTTAGCAACCAAAGTACTGAACATGCAATGCATTCAAATAACTGTATTAAAAAAATACTTGGAAAATACTGCTCTTAAACTCACATCTGCAAAGCTGCCTTCTTACACTACATTGGTCTAAATCCCCAAAATACAACCATTACTCAACTCCTGTCACAGTTAAGCTCTACTTTGATTCAGAGTAAGTCTCAACAACACTCATGGAGTAAACAGTCCCAGTAACTTACGGGTTTGAGAACAAAATACTTATGAACTCCTGGTAGTCTTCATATTGCAACTTTGATTAAACATCCTTACTGCTTTCAAGACAAAGTGAAAGTCTGGTAAACTTATTAACCAGGTCATAATCAGATTTGCATAACATTGTGATGCTAAACAAATAAAAACAAAAGTTGCACTAGCATACTGGCTTTGCATGGGTTACAGAAGACATTGCTCAACTTTACAGGCCAGGACTAACCCACATTCTACAAATAACTGTCTTACTGGAGTCTTCAAGCATTCCTCCTTACTGCCCTTTTGGGAAACAGGAATTACACCATTTCAGAGAATTACAAATGAGCTAGGCAAGTTGAGGGTCAGAGGGTCTCTCAGACACACTCGGCTCTCTTAGGGTCCCCCCAAGGCAGCCAGCTTATAGCCCAGTACCATACACGTGAGGTACGTCACTGCTACAGAATCATACTCCATTTTGTGCTACTGCATTGTAACAAGATGGCAGCTAGTCCCCCAATTACTCCCTACTGTAAAGGGAACATCTTCACAAATAAAACATACCCAACACCACCATCCCACACCGTCTCCCCCAAAAAAACACCACCAAAAGACACTCACCCACCATGCGCTAAGGCCTGACTGCCCAAAAGGATACACACTTGCTTGAGAAAGCACTCTGACACATACATCCAAGTGACACACAAAACCCTACCTTTGCCCTTCAGGGTTAAATTGTCAGAGGGCAATTCCAGCTTATGTTAGCCTGGAAGAAGCAGGAACTGCAGGGGACAGGAGTCTTGGCTTTTCTCACTCTCAGGCCTTTCATGCACTGTCACCAACAGCCAGCTGGTAAGATAGTGAACCAGATCAAGAAGGCCAACTCAACTAGAATCTGAAATGTCTTCTTTGGCAGGTTACTTTTAACAGAAAGCTATTTCCATTCAAGTTTGCTGAATGGCTACCAGAATGCCCATGCTAGCAAGAGGCTACACAGACAAGCACAGAGGAATAGAAGACCACTGGTTTTGTCAGTAACCGAGTTAATTCTGGCTGGGTTAAAATTACCCAGGGAGCTACAGTATTAATCATCTACATTTTCATAAGTCATCTTCCAAAGCTTCTGCTTCTGTTGAGCAGTTTTATTATCTTATGCCCAACGCTGCCTAAACTAGGAAATAATGTTTTCAAACAAGATCCTCTTCCATCACATCACCAGGTACAGCAGGGCCTAATCCAGCACATCCATCATATAGCCATTAAACCGCTGCCCAATAAAAGTACATCTCACACAGATGAAGAGGATTATAATCCACATTTAACACTTAATACAGACACTGCTAGTTAAAACTTCAGGAAAGGGGCGGTAGTACCATGATAAAGGGTAAGTAAGCATTTCTCAGATTTGAGACAGTGCAACTGATTCCCTCCATGCACTTTTTTCTTTATATCAGTGGATCTGAACTAAGACTTACTATGCATACTATAAGTTGACCATTCACAAAATGACTGCTCATGAAACTGTCTACTACTTTAACCTTTAAAAGATGTTAAACTGTATTTTAGCTCCTAAAAACAGCCCAATATTAATTCATGAAATATTTTTGACCATTTTTGTATTAAATTATATTAATATACATCTAAAAAGAAACTCTTAAATAACTGCTAAAGGTCTAAAAATACCAATTGTAAATATCTGTTTCCCTGTAGGGAACAAATTCATGTTTTTAAGGATTTTTAATTGTCTGTGACCTAGCAAGGATAACTAGTATACTTCTCACTGAGTATCATTCTTACTGATTGGAATACCTGTAATTTCCCTGTAGACCAAAGCAGATCTTAGCAAATAACTACTATGCCCTGAAGAGGCCATAAATTAATCATGATATGCAGTGACATGATACCATATGGGGGGAATGAAGGTGGAAAAAGAATACACATGATGTCAACAAGCTGCAATTTGCATCTAAACGGTGTGCTATCACCAATTTCACCAGCAACAGACAAATGAAACAGGTAAGTGACTTGAAAGCTCCCATGTGAACATACACAGCTCAAAGTTTACATGCAAGTCACATCACAGCAACACCCTAGTACCCAGAAGGCATCATTAGTTCTGAAGTTAGTGACAGCAAGTTATATATTTTACAGAGTGACTTGGCTTTACAAAGGCAAGCAAATTAATCTGTAAATTTTAAGCCTTGCAATATAAAGAATCGTGAGCATTACCACACTAACGAAGATATAGAAGGCCACCTAAGCAGCATATGCACTTCATCAGGGAACCAGAAATCTGTTCCACAGATCAAGCTAAGCAGCAAAATCCTAGAACTATAAGAAAATACTAAAATCACTGCAGGAAATATTAGATATGATGGACTTTGCAAGCATCACAGCTCGATGTCAGATCTCAAGAGATTACAGGAACCGAAAGTATAAGGTACGAATACATTAAAACCCATAGCAGCTGGACAGAGGAAGGAAACAAAAGTATTGTTTCTCATAAAGCAGAGAGAATTAGGGATCTCCAGTAGACAACAGTAACTGCAACTCTACATATACTTTACTCAACATAACTAGAATCCCACGTCAGCAGGCGAGCCACCCTGTCTAGTTTTACACATCTGCACTAATCCAAATTACCTATTTGTATGACACTGATATTTGTGCCTCTGAAGCTTTTTGCCTACCACATGCTGACCTTGCAATTACCAACCAAGGCACTGGTGGGAATAATATACTGCAAACCAAGCAGCAATTTGGAAACGTGTAACAGAGGAAAGAGACAAAAAGTGCATAGTAACAACTCTGCAAATCAAGCTAAAGTAGCCAGTCTCAAGGGGAATGCTAATGATTAGAGATGACAAATTTGTGCACTGTAATGTTTCTCTAAGTACCTTTCTTTTGAACCAAGTGCCTGATCTTTCTTTCCCTCCAATTTATAGCATGCTACATGCTGTCACTTCAAGAGGTATCCTGAACTCAGAGAAAAGAGGACAAACCTGAAAAAAGCAGGTTAAATTGGAGCAAGTTGTGAAACAGAAGATGGAGACATCTACTTGCTACATAAGTGTGAAGACTACATCACAGATAAATCCTTCTGCTTCTAACAAAGTGTTCATAAAAGGTACGCTCAAAGAAATAATCATCACTAACAGATTAGATTTCCAGGTCTTGCAAGAAAGGGGTAAGGGAAGAAGCTTTGCACTGAATTTCTGAAATAGGCAAACAACAACAAGAATTACACAGCATTCATGCATGGGTACAGATTAAAGGCTGTTGCAGGTTTTTGGCTTTTGTGGCTGGAAGAACTGGTCACTCAGCTTATGCCAGATTAAAATTAAAGCTTCAGGTACAGATAACTTCCCTGCTTTGCAATAAGGGAAGCCAGTGCCCCAAGAACCTTGCCCGTTGCTCTGCAGTCTCAATAACATCTCAAAACCAGGACAGAGGTGTTGGCAATTTTCAAACTGGCTTCCAGAAACACTACAAATTCAGGATATTTTTTACTTGTGAAAACTGAGGTAACTGCTTGACAAAATACTACTTTAAACACCCCCCACACCCCCAAAAAAAAACACCAAAAAAACCACACATACAGACCCCTGCGATACTCATGAGTAATTTTACTTATGGTGATAACTCTTGCTGAAGTGAACCGGACTGTTCATTAATTAAGTGCCCTCATGTTGTTATAATCAGGAACTAACATCTCATCCTCAAGGAACATACTTTTTCCCCAATAAAACAAAAAAACAAACAAAAAAAAAAAAACACCAAAAACTTTACATAACTTCTCCATGGTCTTAAAACAAATCAGTTAAGAAAAAAAAAAAAAGAATCCAAAATGGAACAAATTCTTTGCCATGTTAATCTACTCACCCATTTGTTTGGCACAAGTTAACTCATTCATTCTAAGCAAATACAAAAAGGTGCAATAAAATTATGATATTGATGTCTGAACACATAAGCATGAAGTAAAAGCATCCCACCCCCAAAAATACTTGTAAATCAATAGACAATAGGCAAAAGAAATGTGCCAATTTGACTTGAGAAAACTCTCATGAAGTTTTATTTTGCAATCCTGGTCACAGATGTTGTCTGGAGTACCTGTAACACATTTGTTCATTCCTAATACATCGTACAAGCTAGTCCTTGCTTTTAATTCTAATCAGGCTTTGCTGCTGACTTAAGGTAAAATAAAATCTCTGCTAAACTGTATGAAAATGGAAAATACTTTAATAAAACCAGAATATTCCCCACCATTTGGTCAAAGGAAAGCATCTTTGCTTTGGGTCAGACCTACATAACTAGAATATTAGAGAATATTAGGAATTTGAAACTACTTCCAGATACTCTGCTCAGGGAATTCTGCCTATTCTCAAAAGGTTGCTATTTTATAGCTAGAAATCAGATACTTTCAAGGTGAATTTTTCCTCTGCCCTCCAATATTGCTTACACTGTATTAACACAATGGTATTTAGTCCCACCTGACCAGCAGTAGTATCAGAGATGCAGCTAAAAATATATCTGCAGGACAGAGAGTCACATTCACAAAATTAACTAGTTCATAAACAGGGTGCACAAGGAATAAGAGATCCTTATTAGCAACTGCACTGATATGTTGTTTCTGCATTACCACTATCACGGAATATACCATCACACATTCAGCACTAATGAGCTCCATATAATACATATACCCAGAACATCCCAAATCTGTATGCAGGCAGAGACTGCACAAGTTGTCTATAGAAATCCATGTGTGCTTAGTAGGATTCAAACCAGTGCATCTACCAGAAAACATTACCTGTAAAAACATAATTCGAGAATAAAACCTCTCTTTACACTCTGCTTCTTTAAACCTGGAGCAGAAACACAAAGTCTGTTTTTACTTGAAGGTGTATTTTCAGTATAATGTGCTTCCAGATTTGAAATACAAAAGGAGAAATGAAAAATACCAATTTTAGCTACTTCATGTAAAACACAGGTGGAAAATTCTGCCCCAATCCTAATTTTTTTAATATTAAAAAAACAAAACAAAACAACAACAAAAAAAAAAAACACCCACAAAACCAAAACAAGAAAAAACCAACCAACCCCACCAAACTCTCAGGCACATTGCCTTGCTTTTCCTTTGTAAGCAAGTGGGAAGAAAATACTAGTAAATAAACAAATTGAAAAGTTACAGAGCAGTCCAAGGCAAATGTCACCCTGTCTAAAAGATAGTGTATGGTCGGTCTTTCACAAGAGGCTGAAACCTTCAAACTTGTTTTGCCAATACAAAATAGCTTGTTTATAACTTAACTGACAAATGAAGCAACTTCCCCACCTAAGTATCTCCTGGCTGACCTGAGAAATCCACTCACTACTCCAAGCCAAATGAGGAGCGTTCTTCATTGCTTGAAGAGAACTTTCGCATGCCTCTCAAATAAGATTAAATTTATCAATAAACAGCTCATTTTCAGTGATGCCATGCAGCCATTGGTCCCAGGCGCATGCTAGGAGAGAAGTACAGGTCCGCCAGTGTGGCACAAGAAGGGCTAATGCAGCGCCCCCCCCAGGATCACAACAGGGCAGCTATTTGCTTTGGCTCATGTATGCACAGCTCCACCTCTCACTCTTCTCTCCTAACAGGCAGTTACACCCAGCCCTGTATAAATAAAATTCAGCTGAACACCACTGTAGTTAATACTTCCAGGTTTGGGTTTGCTTTTTTGTTTTGGTTTGGTTTTTTCATGATAATTGATTTCAAATTTCCCATTTGTAGAAGACAACTGCAGTTTCCTTTTCAGTCCTACTGTCCAGGCACCTAAGGGTAAAAACAGGAGATATTGAACTAGGAGACTGAACAGGAGAAATGAACTAGGAGATATTCTTCTATTCTACGATAAACTAATGAAACACCATGAGTAGGAGTTATAAACCCAATACTCCCTCTGCATACACCCTGGGTGTGTCCATCACATCAGTCAGGCCTGGCACTCCCTACGGTTGCAGTTCTGATCTGAAATTCAAGAGCAGAATTGTTGTGGTTGGACACAAATGAGGCAACAGAGACTGCCATATTCATTTTTCTCACCTCACCCTTATAAGACTTTGGAGTCATGACAGAACTGTAGGAAGTGGTGCATGATTGCTCCCAATTGCACTACATGAATTGCCTCTGGTGCATCCCACAAGTGGAACATGCAAGATCCACTCAGACACATCTCCTGTTAACTGGCTTTTTATCTGTTCAGGCCTTGATTTTCAAATAGCCAGAATTTCATTAAAGTTATACCTTGTCAGTTAGCATGGAACCTATTCACAATAGGTTTCAAAGTAAGCAGATGAGTCACTGAAGTAATCATGTTCCTTGAGATTGTTCTGCAGTTCTCATGAACAGGAAGGGAATTTGAAAAAGCAAACAGGTTAGAGAGATGAATAAATATAACTGCTTGACCACAAATAAACCCATGCTTAAGTGTCAAGTACCTGTATTTCATTCCTCTGTTAAAAAGGAAACATCTCAGAATGGAGATTTAAATACATGTTAAAAGATGACTGTTGTGGTCCTTCTAACATGCTTTGTATCAAAATACTTAAATCAGTATCTACATAAGAATTCTAGTGATCAAGATACAAAAATGCAAGTAATGCGAATAAGCCAATAGATTTGGATTGTGATAACCCAAGAAGTGAGTTACCTAGCGCTGAAAACTACTTTGAAGCATTCACCAACTTCAGATTCTTTCCGCGCAGCATCATACTATGGTTAATTTTAACTCTGGTATCACTTCAGATTTGGCGCCTTGTTTACCATGAATCTTAATAAAAAAACTGACTAGAACACCCTGGAACTAGCACACATCATCTAAAAAAAATGAAATAAACCCACACATTTCTTTTTCAATGGCATATCTGACAATAACATGAAGGCCTACAAGAAGCCTTGACAGTAAGAACCTCACTGAAAAGAAGGAAGAATCAACAGTTTGAGAACAGCCTGACTTGGAAAATGACAGAACACACCTTTTACGGGAAGGCAAGGAAGAAAAATCAAACTGAGGATTATTTTGAATACCAGACATCCCATTTTTATAAAAAGATTATCTGTTTGATACATTTTGCCTATTACGTGATGAATTAACATTTAGAGATTTAATTTTTAATTACAAACAAAAAACTCTCAAAATTACTGCCTCTACCCTGGCTTCCAAAGTTATATGAACAGATGGGAACACAATGCCCAGTATTACAAGATGACAAGTATCCACGAATCTATAAAATCTGGATAATGGAAACTTTTGCAATACCCCAGTTAAACAAAACACTTTAGAGCTTTGCCTCAGTTACCTGTAAAAGACAAGCTCCAAAAATGATGTAAAGGTACAACTAAACCTTCTCAATTATGTACAGACAGATTCTGTCTTCTTGTAACCAAGGTTTGACTTGGACACCAACATCTGGTCATACAGAGGATGTGCCTTGATTACTTCAGTTACAAAGTTTCGGAGCGCCATGTGTTTCCTGAACTACAATTCCCCTCTCCCACCAGAATATTAGCTAGTAACTCCCTTGAAATACCAACATCAAATTTAGTGCCAAATTCAGTACTGTTCTGTAGCTTAACAGATTTCTTTCTCTTGGACTATCTCTTGGCAGTTGCAGTTGACATGGTGAAATTTACATTCCTCTGGAAGCTAGAGAGTCTTCACTAGCTCTCTCTGTTGCAAAGGGTAACAAGAGCAAGGGCTACAGTTTACACAGGGCTCTTGTCAACATAAACTGAAAATTCAGATAAGAGTTTCAGCTTTAGGCTAAGACTAAGAATAGCTTTTTGATTGGGCAGTCTCAACCCGACTATTGCAAAAAAAAAAAAAACTGGATGCATATCAAATCATTTATTAGAAGCCCTTTTTCAAACAACAGACAACCCAAGACGGGTAGGAACATTGTGTCTGATCATTTGACAACAAAGTACAACCCAAAGCAAAAAGTATGTCCTACTGAAATTGGTCTCAATGGAGCAGTTGGCTGGCATGCAAGAAAGCCAGTTACTGGGAGTTCACAGCCAGACTCCTATGGTATTCCACATTCATAGTCTCAGGCAATGTACAAGCATACGCAATTCACCAACCAACAACAAAAACGTAGTAACTTACTATTGCTCAAGAACTCCTTTTATTTTTATGTAAAGAGAAGCATACAACTACTAAATCAAGACAAATGACAGAAAGATTTTCTTTTTATTACTTTAAAAAGTAGGTATTCTTGCCTTTCTCCAACTACTAAATTACCAAATGCTGCGAGCAGTCACCCAAGGAGTAGCATGCTATTAGGACAATGACACTTTCCAGGTAAGTATGCTTAGACCAAAGGTGAGGAATTATTTAGTGAATACTTAAGCATATGACTTTTGACATAAGCAGTCAAGTTTTGACTAGCTGCTCCATTACTTTTAATAAGCAAACCAAGCATCCAGGAACATTTATAGGTATAGTTAGGTATTCATTATCAAAGCAGTGAAAGAGGACTGGCAAGTTAAGTAACTACAAATAAAACAAAGGATGTAGTCTATATTTTCATATAATAATGCATATGGCTTACCTTACCAAAGTGAGGACGAGGTCATGAAAAATGAAATGAGTGGTTTAGGTGAAGAGGGAAGAGTATTAAAGCACAAGTAATCCTTACCCTTAATTTCCTTAAGGGGAAAATGGATGACCCAGGGAACTACAGAGGAGTCAGTCTCACCTCTGTGCCTCGCAAAATCTGGGAGCAGATTCTCCTGGAAGGCATGCTAAGGCACATGAAAAACAACAAGGTGCCTGGTGACAGCCAGCATGGCTTCACTAAGGAGAAATCCTGCCTGACCAATTTGGTGGTCTTCTATGATGGGGCTACAGAACTGACGGACAGGGGTAGAGCAGTTGACATCATGTACCTGGACTTGTGCAAAGTGTTCGACACCGTCCCACACAACATCCTTGTCTCTAAGTTGGAGAGACATCAATTTGATAGATGGACCACTTGGTGGATAAAGAACTGGCTGGATGGCTGCATGCAAAGAGTTGCGGTCAATGGCTCAATGTCCAGCTGGAGACCAGTAACGAGTGGTGTCCCTCAGGGATCAGCGTTGGGACCGGTCTTGTTCAACATCTTTGTCGGTGACATGGACAGTGGGATTGAGTGCCCCTTCAGCAAGTTTGCCGATGACACCAAGCTGTGTGGTTCGGTTGATACGCTGGAGGGAAGGAATGCCATCCAGAGGGAC
>JANHGB010032226.1:0-16193 GCA_026283785.1 Coracopsis vasa | reverse complement strand
CGCGCCCCAGCTCCTGGCTCCTCCGTCCTTTCAGCCACCTTCAGCCCGCGGCCCGCCGCGGAGTCCCATCGCGGAGCAACCCCCCCGACGGGGCGAAAGATGCTCCCCCCTCACCCCGCCGCCTCGCCTACCTCGAAAAGCTGCGGGATCTCCCTGCGCGCCAGATACTACTTCGCCTCACCGGCGCTCATACCGCCGGCCGGGCACGCGGGGGGCCGGCGGGGCGCGGGTGGGCAGCGCCGAGCCCCGGCACGGCGCGGCGGTGCAATGCGGGAGCCTCGGGAAGGCTTCCGCGGGCGGGCGAGCCGGGGCGGGGAGAGGAGGGAGGCAGAGGCTGCCCGCCTCCCCGTCCCCGCTGCTCGGAGGGAGAAGGAGCGCGCTTTCTCCCCGCGGGAAGCAAGAGCGTGCGCAGGCTGCCAGGGAAAGTTTCAGGGTGTGCCGGCGGTGGGCGGCCGAGCCTGGCTGCGAGGCGCGGGCAGGGTGCCCCGGAAGAGAGCGGCCACCCCCTGGGAGGCACCGGCTGCCTCTGATGACCTGAAACGCGCCCCTCACGCCGGGAGTGTGTGGCAGCACTGCAGAGAGGGCTGGGCACGGGCGTAGTGCTGGGGAGGTGGTGGAAGCTTCCCCGTTTACAGAGGTCTCTGCCCTTGGCATCGTTTTTTGGCGTTTGGAAGAGTGAAACATTTTATATTCTTTGGACTGGTAAAAGGCCACGAGCTATGATCAATCCTGAGAATCTACGATCTGTGATCACTGGGTCACAGGATGAGACCTGAAGACATCTCTGGTCCAACCTTCTGTGCACAGGGCAGTTCTTGAGGTCAGAGCAGGTTGCTCAGAGCTTTATCTAGTCTCATCTTGCAGAACCTCCAAGGATGGAGACTGCATCTGGATGGACTCTGGACAACCCATGCTTGGCTGGCTTTTTGGTGAAAAAGGGTTTTCTTATATTCATTTAGCATTGCCCTTGTCTAAATTTGCCTCTTGCCCACCATTACACCGTTGTGAAGTTTTGCTCCATCTCCATAATATCTTTCATTTGCTTTAGAGAGCTGCTCTCATGTCCTTTCTAAGACTGCCACAGCCTGAACAAGCCCAGTTTCCTCAAACCTCTCTGCAAGAGCAAGTGCTCTCATCCCTGACCATCTTCGTGGCTATCCACTCAGCTCACTCCAGTTCATTAACATCTCTCTTTCACTGGGAATCCCCAAATGGGATGTCTTAGCCTAGATCTGCTCTGCAAGAGTGCTAAATAGGGGTAGCTTCTGTGATACTTTGTAGCATACTGGAAGTCTGAGTAGATCTGTTCAGTTGCCTAATTGTCCTATATCAAGTCTGATCGTAGAATGGTATGGTTTGGTTTGGAAGGGACCTTAAAGATCACCTAGTTCCAACCCCTCTGCTGTGGGCAGGGACACCTTCCACTAGACTGGGTTGCTTCAAACCTCATCCAACCTGGCCTTGATGGGGCAGCCACAGCTTCTCTGGGCAACCTGTGCCAGTGTCTCACCACCCTCATAGTGAGGATTTTTTTCCCCCCTAATATCTAATATAAATCTCCCCTCTTGATGTTCCAATTAGATTTTAATTTTGTTGAGTATCTTTTCTAACACAACATCCATCTCATTTCACTGATGCACGCCCTAACAGAAATAGGTTACATAAGTGCAAGCCTATGAAAACCAGTGAGCAACTGCTTCCTACATCTTGGTATTTTTCGGACATAGGATAGGTCTTCTCAGGAGTCTCTTAAGAAGCTTCTCCCCCTTGTATGTGAATTGTGGATCAATATCAGTTGGCAAGTTTTGCTCAGCTGCAGCCATGTACCTTGTTTTGCTGCTTCTGTAATTAAACTGCTCTCTTTTTGACTCTGCCCTGCCTCCAGCTTTTTATGTAGACACTGCCCTTTCTACTGGAGAGGCTTCCAGTCCTTGTTCATTCCCGGAACTGCTAAATGCTGCCCTAGGGGCAGTCTCATCATCTGCCAAATCCGACTGGAGGGTTTTCCAAGTCATCCAGTTACTCCCATCAGCCTCCACTCAAAGGGCAGCCACTAACACTGTTTTGCGGCAGCCCACTGATGGATGGCCCACTCTCCAATTCACCTAGAGTATATCTGGAAAGCAGTTTGGATTAGGCAGTTTAAGGTCCTTTCCAGCCTCACTTTTTATGAATCCAGTGGTGTTCACTTAGGGAAGCTGCAGTAATGCATCACTGAACTGGCCCTTCTCTTATGCTTAAGGCTGACTTTTGTTTTCATTGGAGAGTTTAGCCAGCATTCATCTGCAGTCTTTCTTGTCCTCCCATGAACTCTGGATATGTCTTTAACTCTACTTTCCCTTTCTAAGATTTTAATACATCCAAATGTAAATTCATTGAAGAACACAGTATCTTAATTTTGACTGAGTAAAAAATAGAGCAGTCTCTAATGTCCTAATCAAAAGATACAAGATAAAATTGCTTTTAAAAGACTTTAAATGAAGCTTGACAAGAGGAAGACTGAATTAAATAGGTATTTTCTTAAAATAAGATCTTTCCTTAGGAAGACTAATGGAAGATGCCACTCTATTTAGGAAGACAGAGCTGTGGGTTTGGCATTTTGTGGGTTTAATTTTTTCTTTTCTTTTTTAATTTTGTAAAATAAAATATCAGCTGTATTATCACTGACGCAGCCAAATTGCATTTGCAGGCCTTCAGCATATATATTTTTATATATTCAGCACTTAGGGGTAAATTAGCAGGTCATCCAATGTCCTGGATTGATAAACACTCCCTTTTACAACGGCATCTTCCCCAGGAATGTGAAAATTTTTTGTGTAAAGTCTTGTCTGATACGTTTGGTTTTCCTGCAGGCTCTCAGGCATTTTGCTCAGTCAGATAACACTAACAGAGAATAAAAATTTTGACTGTTCTCCATGAAACTGTTCTCATTATCACATTTAAATTATTGTTTCAAAAAAAGAGTGATTTTGAGCGCATGTGATTTTTGTTACACAAAATCAAAATCTATGTTGCAGGAATTACCACCTCAGAAAAAAGATGGCCATTTAGGAAATCTGTCAGACTGAATGTGTGAAGTGTATCTGGAAAGGATATTTTTTTGGATCTAATAATATGGTATTTCCTTCTGGAAGTAATTTTTTATGAGTTTGCCTTTGGTAAAATTCCTCTGTTGAAACAGGGTCACAGGTGGATGCTTCTCAAAGGCTCTGAAGAACATCAGCAGCAAAGGATTGAGAATATATTAAGGTAGTTGGCATTCAAAGTGGGTTATTTGCCATACTTATTTGAAGTATGTAGGTAAGGTAAAGGCAGCTGTTAGAAGGTTAGCTGGTTGTCATTTAACAGTATCTCATCAAGATGGAAATGAAGTAGTTTTACTGCTTTGGAAAATAACACAGGATGCAAAAAAAGTCCACATAAATGAGAACATGGAATTGAACTCCAGAGCACTGCCCATTCCTGAAGGTACAGCAGCTCTTCATGGTTCTGGGGTGGGACTGAAGGATCAGTTTGGTTGTGCTTCTACCACTTCCTACCTCTTCTGGTGAAGAAGCAACAGTCGCAAGAACAAAAATTTGCTATCAAAATGTAACGTTTCTGGAAATTCATCTTGAAAACTTTTTACGGATCCTGTACCACTAAGTTGGTCCCATTCTCATTCTTGTTGGTGCCTCCAGTAACTACATGAAACTGAACTAATAGGAAATTAGTATGGGACCAGCTGGAACATGCTGTTCTGGGCCTTCTCTTCTTGGTTAAACCAATTACCTAACACCCATAGCCTCCCGTCAAAGCTAATTAGGTTCCATGTTTTCAAAAATCACTTCAGAATCCCCCAGTATTTTATGAGTCTTCTAGTTTTTTGTCTAGTGCCTGCTCAAGCACTAGGAGCTGGCATTTTTCACACAAGCTGCTACTCTGCTAGATCCCCTCATTAAATCAGAACCGATGCCCTTGGATTGATGTGCTTTCAGAGGCTGGTGCAAAGTACATGAACAGTCTGAGTTTGTATATTCTGTAACAAAAACAATTATCTGTAGCCTTTTTAATAGAATATGCTGAATTACATGCTTCTTATGCAGAAATAATATGCATTTTAGTGTAAATGCAGAACTTATTTGCAGCCCTGTATTTTGCCTAGTGTGGTATAAATTCGGCCAAGACTGCTGAAATGATGTTTTTATTTTAATGAGAAACCTGTTTCTGAACTCTTTTGCTACTGTGCTGTTAATGCTTTTTTTTGTTTAAGCTGCTGTTTACACCCTCCCTTCTTAAACTTTTTTTTTTTTACTTTTCCACTCATATCTACACGTTACTGAAGTGAATTAAATCACTAATAGAAAGGTAATGAAAACTCTACCTAGAAAAATCTATTCTCTAGATCTGATTTTAACTGAGTCCCAGAACTGCCACTTGATGTAACTTTTGAGGACATCAGGATGAATAAAATCTGGGATGGGATAAATTGTGCCGTAAAAGTTTGAGGATGAAATGTTGATTTACATTTTAATATAGGAAAAAATATTTAAAATATGCCATAATCAAGTCACTGTTAAGCTTTGATAAACTAAATAGCTGTAGCTTTTACTTTCCAATTACAGTGTAGTCATTCTTGTGACCCTTCCCTGAGCAATTTCCAATTTATCAACAGGCATTTTAAGCAAAGGCATTAACCAGGACACACTGTTCCAGAAATGGTCACACCAGTGCCAGGTACTGATGTGATTGAGCTGGTATATGACATCCTCATAGTCCTCATTTTGTTGTTTTCATGCTGACAGACTGAGTTTGTTGTGATGGTGTTCACCGTTAGCTGGTTATCTAGCAGACTTCCAGCAGCTCTGCTCTCCACTTGGTTTTCTCACATAGATTCCTCCACTCTAGGATCAACACCTGCTTTTTATTCCTTGATGTATGACTTCATATATTTGCTTGCAGCCAATTTACCAAGAAAGCAGCATGCTCAGTAGCAATGAGCTGTCCCCTTCGGAGTTGCCACTTCCCTAGTCTTTGTTCTCTGCCAGTGGTACCAGTGATTTTCTTTCTTTTTTTTTTTTAATCAACAGAATTGTTATAGAGCACACAGCCAAAACACAGCTCCTAAGGGACCAAACCCCAGTATTTTCCATTTACACTTCATTTTTGAGACCACTGAATCATGAAATATATGTGCATTCATTTCGATTCACTCAGCTTTCCTAAACAAAATATCCTGCAGCACTAAATAGATACCACCAGAACAGCCCTTTTTAATTCATCAGCCAAAACAAACCTTCTTGAACAAGCATCTGTGAATAGATGCGAGAGGATCATAGATTCAGAGAACAGGTTGGATCTATGCTCAAAAAATGGCATTGACTAGAATTAGTTAAATTCCACATAAACTATATACTGGTACATTCTTACCAGTTCTGTTTTTCTCACTAAGTTCCAACTTAGATGGACAGGCCCATAACTCCCTGTGCCAGCACCCTTTTAAAATACCGGTCTAATATATTCCCAGAATGCAAATATTTCAAGGATTCTTACAGGCCTGGAATGTCCTTTCCAGCTGTTTTAAAAATCTGATACAACTTATCCAAATATGCAGATTTACTCAGTTGTTTTTACTGGCTACTATTTATAAAACTTACCTAGCTACCTACTAGTAATGGAGAATGTTTCATCATTATCCTATGGTACAATTGCATCACCTGATTATTTCTCTGTATACAGAACAGAGATATTTTGCGAAGTCATCCAATTACTTTTGTTATATCCATGCAAACATATTCCAGTAATATTATTAGGATCTTTTTCTTTCTTTTATTCAGAAAAACAGCTCTTTTAACTGCTGTTCTGCCAGTCTGACCATTGGGGTTTACGTAATTTCATTCCCTTTCTCAATTTTTACAGTTCTTAAATCTCTCACATATATTCCTTACAGCTTCTACTATTTGTTATAGATGTTTTTCTTATGTATCTTTGTTTTCAAGCCAAATTGCTTTTTAATCAGTGCTATCTTCCTTTTTTTTTTTTCTTTTTGAGTCATAGGTTGTTAGTACATTGGCTGCTTTGTAGCATTTCTTAAATAATTCCCAATTATCATGCTTATTTTTCCATTTAAATCCTTATTCTTGATCTGGCTTATAATAATTAGATATTATGAGGATATGGTACAGGCATTATGTAACTTAATAAATTCAAGGTTACCACCACAGGATATCCTTAAGCTTCTTGAGAGATGAAAGGCAGGAGATCCTGTAGAGGTTTTCCTTGTTTTTAACTCAGTCCCTAAGATGGCTAGTCACAACTGGTGAGAACACCGATGGGGGCTCACACAGACTTTGTAATCAATCCATTACAGCTTCTTGATGCTTTTTCGCTTTTATTTTACGTCAATTAAAATGAAGTATCCCGCCCTGAAGTGTTACAGAAATTGCTTTTAGGAAGGATTATTTTATTTTCCTCAGTCACCATTTCTCAGTAACTAATTAATAAACACCCCTAGTCATTTAATACTAAATTTTCAACAACGTAGAAATGCTGCGCTATTTTTTTCCAATAAAGTCTTAATTCCTTTGTCTTTTCATCCTAAGGATCCAACCACAGATTTTAAGGTTCTAATCTGCCTCCAAATAATACTGTCAATAAAGCAATTCCAGTTCATCTTGTTTACTCTTTATGAACTAAGGAAATGCAGGTTGCTGTAGGAAAAAAAAAAAAAGGGCAATAACAACACAAAGAAACACAGCAGAATTCTGTTAATAAAATAGGCTTGAACTAAATAATGACTTGTGGGTGGTGGTGGTGGGAACAGAAAAAGAATTCAAGCACAGCTATTAAACTTTGTCTTGGGAACACTATGGAGCCTAAGATCATTAAAAAATATGAGTCTCTGCTACTTATCATTTGGGGTTTATTTCAGTGCTATAATGGACAAGCACCTTGCGGCATTATTTCTGTAACCTGTTATTCAGTCGTACAGTGAAAATCTTCCCTACTTGAAAATCACCTTGATACAAAGTACAGCTCTTGAAAAGATAAGCCTCTTGATTTACTGATTTATTTTTTAAATAGTAAACTAAATGAATCAACAGTAATGCCAGCTTCCTATATAAAGGGCTTAGAAGAGTCATATCATGATTTCAGGAATTGTTCACCCTGAGAAACCTTCAACATTTTCTAGTACTTGTATCTTTACACTGGCACCACACATTGTGATGTCAAGTCATGGTGAAAAGGGTGCAAGTTAGTTTGATGTGATTTTTTTTTTACTGGTGGTCAAGAAGGATTCTTGACAGGACTTTTTCCAAGTAGGGCTTGCAGGACATTTTAAAATACCAATTTTTGTTTCACTGTAGTTAAGAGAAGTCAATTTTGGTCAGGTTGTACATGTATGCCAGAGAATAAAATAAAAATAATAAAAAAAATAAATAAAAATTCCTGGTTTGTGACATGGCAATTTTTTTTACTTTTTTATATTTAGGATTTATAATGGGTTAGTGTCGGTATTTGCTCTTCCTGACATCTATCATGGCAATAAGTAGTGTTCTGGTTAAAGTTAAGAGTCACCTATTTCCATATTCAGTGTATATTCAGTATATTGCCACATAGCAGTAGCTGTCAAAATCTCAGCAACTGGTGTTTGTTGTTTTGTTGCTAAAGAACTTAGTTTCGTTACAGCTAAAGCTCTGTTTGTTTTTCATATTTCATAATGAAGTGGAAAATGACTGTCCAAACCCCCTTTTCCATACCCAGGAATGCTGTCACTTAGGCAGGTATTGGCTCACAACTCTGAATTCTCTTGTAAGGAACACATGTTTTTGTCAGGGAAGTATTAGCTGTGATTGAGGTAAGTTGTTTTTCAGTGAGCTAAGGTTCTTGAACTCATCAGTTTAACTTTTTATTCTTGGATCATGATGAATAGAATGCAATATATAATTAGATAAAAATCAGAATATAGAACAAGGGCAAGATAAAGAAACTGCATCTTAAGACACAATGAGTTGAGAGACATGAGAGAAACTTGCAAATGTTTTAGTAATGAAAATGTTTTAATGTTAATTCAAAATTCATCCTGACTTTCTGCTGACATACAAGAACATTGCCTGAATTTAGTCATCAACTTCAGTGAATGCTTTCTTGACAGTATAACAAATGAGAATTGGATCAAACACCTGTTTTCAGTAGAAGATGACACCCTACCAGATGGCTTATTAGCAAATACAACAGAATAGTTGATGAAATTGTCATGTGATGGTTGAACTTGAACTCAGATTCAACAAAGCATGGGTTGAAAACTTTCAGCTAAATGAAAGAGTTTAGCCTGATACTGAATAGTTTTTAACATTTGAAATTACTAATAATCATCAGCACTTCTTGAATCATCAAGACTTTTTTTTTTCCTATCATGCTATTCAATAAAACTAAGTAGTTGTTCAGCTGCAGTGGTGAAGAGGAGCCTTGGCCTTGTCTTACTAGTAGCTCTTAAAAGATACAGCAACTATGTTCTGGAAAGAAAACAGACCCTGGCAGCATGCTGGAATCATGATCCAAGGCAGGGTTCAGGAGAAGCTCACTAAGGACAGCTGTTTTCAGGAGAACTCCTTACAAAGTTCTGTTCCTCTGTGAACTCACTGTCTCAAGAGGCAGGTTACTATAAAATGACACAGCTGTACAAGGGACAAACTCTGTGCCTGTGGCTTTCATATTTTTACATAAATGTTCAGAGAAAAAAAAAAAAAACAGCTGACTCTTGTGTATTTGGAAAAGTGATCACTTGCTTCAAATGTTTTTTCTTGTATATCCTGATCTTCATGGGTTCATGAAGCAAGGCTTGTCAGTACCTTTTAGTTCCTTTTATCCAAGTTACCTCACAAAACTGGAATCACTAATATGATCCTTGCCCTGATTTATTAAACATTTGAAAGCATGGCTGTCTTGAAGTTTACAGTCTTAAAAATGTCTTTTGCAGCTTTCAGACTACGCTGCAGCATTGAGAAACCAAGATGTTAATAACTTTACCATGTGTTTGAATACTTTGTATCTGATACACCAGAAATGAATTTGTTAGCAATAACACCAAGCAAGTAATTTTTTTCTTACTTTTTTAAAAGTAATTCTGTATAAAAAATGGATCAGATTCAGGCATTTTTCTAGAGTCTTTACAGTAGTTTCTTTTGTTGCTATCTTATAGCTGAGTCGGTACTTTTGGGAGAGATTTGCATATTCAAAGATCTCTTAAAATCTTTCTTTCTCTGCATTATACAGTTACATCACCTCTGCACCAGTCTTGGACAGAATTTTTAAAATTACCCCATAGTGTAGCTGACATTTTATTGTTCTATAGAAGTTGATTGACAATAAATGCTATTCTACTGAATTTCCCTGGCTTTCTGCTGAAAGTTTTTATTCCCTCAGCCTCTGGGCTAGGGAAAAGAGAATCATGACTTCTACAGGTAGACTACAGTTTCCTAGCTGACTTCTTCTACGGAAACAGCATTACGAGCAATTTCTGGGAAAAAGATTGATTTTACCATTCAATATTACTAATACACACACACAGACACACTCCCTTTCCAAAACAAATTTTTCATTTATGAATCTATGAAGATCTCCTCTGAGAGTGAAAACACATTTGGTTTCTAGACTTCAGCACAGATAAATGGCCTAATGGATGAATTTATTTCACAAAAGGATTTAAAAACTAATATAGCAATTTTAGATCATCGTAACTAGATACAGAATTACTGTAGGAAATGGAAAAGATGGCTTATACTGTCCTGGTTTCTAGACGTGGATATAAGGCAGGCAAAATACATTCAGCCTCCTTAATTTTAAACAATTTTAGAATCTCATGATAAAAATCTATCCATGGAAAAGAATCTGTATTAAAAATGCTTCTCATAACATGGTAATATATAACAAAGAAAAAAATTTGAACTTGTTTTCCTTATCTTGCAGAAATATGCAGGCAAACAGAATCAGATAAAAGAGCAAAAATGACTATAGAGTAGGAACACCCAACATTTTTTAATGGTGTTTGAAGTATCCTGGTTTCAAGATGTGAAATTAACACTGGATGCTTTCAGACCCTCCAGTAAGAGGTGCTGTACAACTGCAAAGCCTTTATTATTTTCATATTTAACAAAGTCAAATGATTATAATCCTTACTGCAAAGCTAAGTAGCAAGTAAAGTTATGTAACCTTGACCTCACATCATGACTTTCATGTCATTATGCTGAAAAGATTAATCTTAGTTCATTCTTCATTTGTTGTTTAAGATACTGTTTGTGAAACTTCAATCTGGAATTCTTGCAGTCCACAAATAGACCACACACTTCTGTACCTGGTAAACATATATGATTTTCTTGACATATATATGTAATATGAACATACAGCTGAAATGGAAGATAATATTTTTCTAGCATTTACAGGATGTTATAATGAGAGAATTTTTGTTTAAGGAAATCTTTGATAACCATCAGAGAGTTAAAGTGCAGGATGGTGATTTTCGCCAAGATAATACCTTTGCAAATGCATCCATTAAGGCACTGATTAGTTGAAACTGATTGACTGAAGGGTGCCTTCTCTCCATATGAAAATTGAATGAGCATGTAAATTTGAATGCCTATCTTAAAATGTAAAAGTTTATTAACCACAGTAAATGCAGCTTTTACATTTTCATGTCATATATATTTAACAGCTAAAACAATTCAGGTCATAGAACACAACAGATACCTAGAAATGACAGGCACATATTCATGTATTGGTAACTCCTGTATCACTGGGACTTCTTCTTTTCTTAAAGGTCTCTTTTGGTTAGAAAAATCTCATCAGGATACAATCCTTAAGACAAAGATAAGGTCAGGTAAAAATAAAGCGTTTGGATTTTTTTTTGATGATGAGAGTTGCAAAATGACATAGAAAAACATACAGATTTTGTAACAATACATTCTTAGCTGGGCAGCTCTCCTCAGTTTGCACAGTATCCTCATCAACTTAAGCTTTTGGCTTCAATTTGGCTTTTAAGAAAGACACTATCTGGAGGATTGCCTAGTCACCAGTTTACTTTCTTGCTGAATGTGTTGTTTGGTTTCATCCAGACTTTCTGCTTAGTAATAACCCATTTAATTTTTTAAGTAAAATTCCACCTTGCACTGAGTGCCAGCACTGTAATGGTGAAAAGGCCTTTTACTGACCTTCTGCACAGAAAGGAATTTCAGCAAGACTGCACTTTTATAAATCATAGCAAAATCTGGCTCCCAGGCGTCATGATTTCAATTTAAGAAATCATTCTGGCACTTCTACTTGGGAACAGCTTCCAGTAAATATGCTCAAATAGGTACTTTTAATTTCAAAGGGCACAGAGTTAGAATTTATAATGTGCTGAAGGATACACCATGCTTAGTTCAGCACGAGTTCTTTCCACCTGATCCATAGCAGCTTTTACAGTATCCTGCTAAATGAAGCTAAAGAAGGAACCAAATGCTCTGCTTTACACAGTTTCAGTAGTAAGAGAAATTATAAGGGGTTCCTGATCCACTGCCACTTTTGTTCACAGCTACTCTAAAAAGAATAAGTGAGCTTTTGTATAAAAATGTTTTGGGCTGTTTTGACCTTCTACCCCATAACTCCTGGAAAACAACAGAAATAACCATGCATATTTACTTCTAAAAAATTTAAATTGTTCCTTCCATTGAGAATATTTCTTTAAAAGTTTTAATGGCTTATCTTTGGACTTGTTTTAAATTTTGCTTCTTGAGTGCAAACTAATGAGTTCTAATAGAATTTCAGTACTCATCACACAGTGACCTACATAAGCTTTCCTGGCAATTTACTGGATTCAGTTTTAGTCAGTGTTTAAATATTTAATGTTAATCAATGTGATTGTACTTAGTGTACAAGTGATCTTTTTCAAAGTTGCCTCACTGTAGATCTTATTTCTCATGCAATTTCTGTAACATTAAATCGAGTATTTTTTTCAGGTAAAGCTGATGTGTATTCAACCTTTAATTTTCAAAACTTTTGTGTTTGTTTTCTCATATAGTTGCTGAGTAGTCCTCAATGGAGTAAAATCTCTTGCCTGCTAATGAAGAAAATTACTTGGATATATTTAGATTGCAGGCTGTACAGTAGTCTAAGAATACACACAGTAACTTTAAGTAATGGTTTGAGAGCTAAAATGAATCCATCTGAAACATGGCCCTTTACTTGAGTTAGCTTAACCAGCAGAGCTGGGACTCCTCCAGCTCAGTCACTACAGAGAGCACCTTCCTGAGGCATTTAAATACTTGGTGTGTTTGGACACGTGACAGATTTATCATAGAGATGTCAGAATGAGTAGTGGAATCAAAATGATGACTTCTTAATGATTCTAAGTCATGATATGTTATATCCACTGCTTGAAATTATGCTTATAAATTTCACTTTATTTAGAGCAATTTAATTAGGATTCCTATCTTGTTCCTAATTAAGAAGCCCATTAATTTTCCATTTGAGAATGAGCCCTTTTGCAATATTAATGGAAAAATACAATGGAGATGGTAATTTAAAAATATAGCGTTTTTTTTTACTGCTGTATTATTCACATATTTTGTTATTTTAAGAAATGAGAATGTTTTGACAAAAGTTTTCAGCATTGCTTTCTATTGAGAAAAATATTGATGCACTGAGACCAAATGTGATGTGCATTCATATTTCATGACTGCCATTACATCCAACAAACTATGAAAACAAGCTGCCACTGTTTTTTGATGTTTTGTTTTCTCATATTTTATTTATTTTACCAACAGGATAAGCTGTTGGAATGGTTCATAACCTCATGTCTTCTGAAGACAAAATACTGGATTTTTACACAATTCAACGTTATGGAACGTTCACACCTGCTGGTATTGTATCATTAACAACAAAACAGAACTAATGACAAGGTAGATGGTTAATTCATTAAGAACAAATGTCAACTGAATTTCATTGTCAGTTGCAAGGTTTTTGCCTGTGTTCTATTCTGAAGTCAAAAGACACTGTAAAAAATGTCTACAAACTCACTTTGTAAATAACAGTATAAAATATTGTCCACTTTGATTCCGATGTAGAGATAAGAGTGTAATCTATGGATGAAAAGAAGTGTGGGTTCTAATGTGTTTAGCCAGTGTTAAAAAAGAATCTATTGAGAAACACAATTCATTACAATTGTTTCAGCTCGATAGTATTACAAGCAAGACTTCTTTCAAGTTATTTTTCTTTGGAAGTTCTGTCTCTGTTACTCTCACCATATTCTTTTTGCATATTTTTCATCAGTATTCTTTACCATTGTAAATCTTTTCAAAGTACACTCTGTAGTCAAGCCAGTCTTCCAGTTACAGAAATGGGAAAAAAACCCAAATGAGTAAGATCAATCATTAATTTGATTATTGTTTTTTCATTCAGGTTCCATATTTGAAGATAGCCATTTTATCAGCTCAGATATCAAACTGTAGTAGACTTGTTTGGTCGGTACAATTTTTTTAATCTATTGTACTGAGAGTCAAAATGAAGAAAGTAATAAATCTGCATTTTTTTAGTGAGATAATACAGTTGAGCTATTACTCATGATTCCTTAAGAATCAGTCTTGTTGACTTACTTCATTGCAAGAGTGCCTTTTCATTTTGCTTTTGGAAACATAATAAATACACCCAAAGATATATTTCTTTATCTTCTACAGTAGAAAATTATCAGGTAGTACATGTAAGTCTCATAAAAATAGGCAAAGAAACACAGAACAAGGATGAAGGGTACAGAAAAAGGGCTACACTATGATACCTACAGGTAATATAATCAATATATTGTTGCTAATACCAACAACATTAAAGATATTTAATTGGTATTGTTGGCACAGAAGAAAAAAGTTTGTGGTCAAAAAGTGGCAGGTAAACTCTAGTAGAGACAATCCTTGGTTTAGGAGTTTATGGAGTTACCCTTGGGATTGCAGCCCCTCCTCAGAGGAAGCCTAGGATTGTTTGTTCCATGCTGGACAGGAGCAAGCTGACAGATGGCTCTCAGAGGGCAACTTCTAGAGAGTATGGATTAGAGGATTAGGCCCTGAGCAACCTGATGGAGAAGGAAAGAGTTTGGAAGGGAACCAAGATGTGCATCAATGTGAATAACAGCTGCAGTTACAGCAGCTTTTTAAATGGTTGTTTTAATTACAGATCATTCTGGGATACACACTTGGTGTTCTTTCTAATTACTCAGCATGAGGTACAAGAAACATTGTGACAAAGGTCAAGCTAAAGAGACTTGGAGCATGAAAAATGCTGTGACTAGCATGAAAACAAAGCAGAACGAAGAACCAGAAGCACACAGTATAGAGCTTAATTTCTAGGCAAAAAAGCCCTGTACAGGCATGGGAGCAAACACCAAGTATGTGTTGAGAGCTGCCTAAGGGAATAAGATGAAAAAAATGAAGGCAAAGCTTTTGGTACAATCTTGCTGTGGAAAAAAAAAAAAGACGTGATACCACCTCCAGGAATAATGCCTGAAGCACTGGCAGACTCATGTGTCTGATGAATACTAAAGCCTATGAAAGACTGAGACTGCAAAAAATAAAAGGCAGAAGTAGAAGTAGATCCATTACAAAATACACACAAGCAGGCTACAGGAATCCAGAAGGCAAACCAGAGACAGATCTAAAAATGTGAACTATGCACTGTATTACGCATCAGATAAAATAGAGGGAATAATGGCCATTCTTTTGTAATATTCCAATGAGTTTGTGAAACTGAGCTTGCTTTAACTCAGTGCTGTATCTGCCCTGTGATGGAAAGGCAGCAATATGACCTGAACACCTACAATCTAACAGTAACACCTGCAGTGTGACTGTAGTTGATCCAAACATTGCTCTCACACTGCAGCAGACAGCATGTGACACAAGACTGATGAGTTTGCAGCTACACTTTTATATCAAGAGCGAGCCAAACCTTCCTGTAGATTGCAGAACCGACCCATGAGAAACAGCAGCAACAATGACTGGACAAGTGTGCTTAAATTATTCTGACCTTTGGTGAAACCTAGGATTTCAAATGTCTCATCCCATACAAGTGATCTTGTAAGGAAAATCTGCTACAGTTCGTAATTACTCAGCACAAGTACTGGGTGTTTGCTTGTACGGCCCATAAGTGATAACCTATGTTGACACTATTCCAATGCTACTTGACAAAACTTTTGGTGGTTTTTTTTCCATTTCATTTTTTCTTATGTAGCAAATCATACACAGTGGTCTTAAAAGAATGTTATTCAAACTGAAAGTCAAGTATTCCAGAAAATGACAAACTTAAGGTCACCTGTCATATGAATTTCACAAGGTTTGGCAGTTTTTAAGTGAACCGGATGTTTTCAACTTTTATTCGCAGAAAAGATGTTCATTACTTCTCATGTCAGGAATGCTTCTTGGTAAGCTGAAGTCACCTTTGGTAACATTTAACCTACCTTTTCGTTGAGTACAGACATCAGGATTTATGCCTGATTCAAAGATGTATCATCAGGATACAGCTGATGACATTTTTCTATGGGAAAAGCTGTTGACCAGAATGCACAATACCAAAGGATGAATACTTGTAATAAATGCAAAGAGCAAAGAACTAAGCTTAACAGAAAGAAGTTCAGTCAAAGGTTAAGACCTTCTGTCACATTTTATCTATTCAACTCCACATGGGAGCTGAAAGGTAACAAGGAGCTATCCAAGTCAAAGCGCATGAAATCAACTCACCAGTTTATAAGACTGCATGAGTACATGCTCTGAAAGACAGCTGCCTATCCTTTAGAATTACTGACGCATCTTGAACATGTCTCAGAATGATCAGAGACCTAAGCATTTGAAAGGGTAAGGAAAAAGCCTAAGCTTGTCCCTAGTCTTAAATTCAGTTAGTTTTTTAGAGCAAGAAGATAAACGGTGGAACTTACAAGCAGGCACCAAGAGACAGACACACATAGCGCTTCTCAGCTGGTTCATAAAAGGTTCACACAGGAGATGTGAGCATAATATGAGTTGGTGGCTATAGTTTTTGATAGGGAGTTTGTTAGCCTTAGGCACAAAAAGAAAAGGCTATCTAATTACATGTCATTATTTTTATTGAGGAAACAGGTGATGCTTCCAAACAGCAAACGCAATGTTGTTGAAATTCCAACATCAATACATGGAAATACACTGCTGTCTGAGACAGTCATTACT
>JANHGB010032225.1:4179-15771 GCA_026283785.1 Coracopsis vasa | reverse complement strand
CTCTGAATTTCTTAAAAAAATATTTTGTTCATTAAGGAAGCCCTGATCCTGTGAACTTGCTCATACTGATGGTGTTTGAACATAAGAATAACCTTAAAATAAGACAAAAATGTCTGCTCTAAAAGAGGATTCATACAGTATACACTCGGTAGAATACAGATGTCTAAATCTTTGGGTGCAATGCTTAGTAATATAAAATTCTCCAAGTACCTTATGCAGAGAGGTAAGTGCTTGGAGAACAGAGATAAGGCAGGTGACTGTCCTTGTAGGTTTGTGTGGATTCATATGTACTCAGGACTAATGCCTCTTGCTGCTCATGTCCAGAGCTTCCAGGTTTTGCATAATGGATTTTGGGGCCAAACAGGATTCGGGAGCTCAGCCAGGTGCCTAATAGATATTGCAAGACGCTGCTCTTAGATGAGTGCATTACTGTATATAGGTAGAAGTGCTTTGTTTAATCAGGACTGTGGCACTCCAGGAAATTCTAGAGTGATCATACAGGTAATCCATTTTCTTCCTGTTCAGCATTTGTGAGTCCTGTATTAGCCAATTGTGAAATATTTGGAAAACACATCATTGAAAGCAACATTTCACATTTCTGTTTTCCCATAAGCGTATTTAACTGTTAATGAAAGCCATGGGACTGAAAGCTGTTGAGACAGAATCTTATTCAGGAGACTAGAGCTGTAGTGCTCTCTGACTCATTTGATCCCCCTGTGTCTTCTTTGGGATTCAACCATTTTTAAAAGGAATTACAGATAGCAGTAGAAGAATAGCTTTGTTGCTGGCTATTCATTCCATGGTGTTTCAACATAGGGCACAGATTAATGTAATTTATTGTGTTGATTTTTGTTTTCTGGACATCTGCTCAATACACCTAAACTCCTTCTGTATAAGACTCTGAGGAGCCATCAGTTGGTGACAGAAAACATCGGGATAGATATTCACTGGTGACTTGGAAGTAAAACTCTTTATGCATTGGATCTCCAGTGCCCTGAGCTATCCAATTGTCTGTGTCAAATAACCCCAATGTGCCTTGTGTCAAATATTACTGATGTCACTATTGACATTGTGTCAAAAAATGTCATACCTAATGTCTGTCACTGAAGAATGGTGGCAGAGACAAAATTTGACGAAAATCACTTATGGACAGATAAGGAAAGTACCATGCATCTTCCTCATTCCCCTCAAAGGGAACTAAGTAAACTGTGAGTGTCTTACTCAAATTTTCTTATGCAGCGCACATTTCGTGTTGTGTATTTCTAGCTAAAGAGATTATAGATTTAAACTTCCTAAAAATATTGGTAAACAGGGGAAGTTATTCAAAACAAGTTTAAAATGACCCAAGTTAGCAGCACAGCTGCAGTTGGTGTAGAACAGCTCCATGTATTCATCCAAGGAAGCAGAGAGCTTCAAACATACAAATGCCATGAGGCAGGAGATGCTGAGCCATCAGAAACGCCATGAAGAAAAGGGATTTGGTTGGTCTCATTACCCTTCTTTGTATGTTTTTCTTTTTAATGTTAAAGCTTTTTAAAGCTTGAAACCCACAGTCATGTATGATAAGATTCATTGGGTTTGTGAGAAGGTTTTATTATTATCGTTCTAAACTGAAGTTTACTTCCATTATACTTTTCACCATGGCTTTATACGGGTGAGTCCCTCTGGGTTGTCTTACAGAATTCTACAATTTTAAGGGCAGCATCAACAACCCGTATGGAATGCAAAAAAGAAATATTTACAAACGACCCATTTTTTACTCCTATTTACAAAGAGACACATTTTCAAGTTTTTTGTTCCCCTATGGTATATTTTAAAATACCCTGACACTAATTTGTCTTTTTTTTTTTTCTCCTGAGGGTTTGAGTATTTTGTTTTTAGAAGTATTTCTGATTCTCTCTGCTTCATGGAGTCAGGGGCTGTATCCTTTCACCTTCAGAGGCAACATCAGGCAGTTCTGCAGCTCTCAGGGTGTAACGAGGGTAGGTTTAGATTAGATACTAGGAAAAAGTTCTTCACCTTGGGGGTGGTGAGGCCCTGGCACAGGCTGCCCAGAGATGCTGTGGCTGCCCCATCCCTGGCACTGTTCAAGGTCAGGTTGGACAGGGCTTGGAGCAACCTGGTCTAGTGGAAGGTGTCCCTGCCCATGGCAGTGGGTTGGAACTGGATGAGCTTTAAGGTCCCTTCCAACCTAAACCAGTCTGTGATCCTATGAGACTGGGCCAAGGCATACCTGCAGCAAAGCTCAGCAGAGGCCAAAGGCAAGTGGCTGGAGCCAAAGCGAAGGCAGCCAGGCTGGTGCTGAGGCTGTGCAGTGCTGGAGAGCTGCATTGGCAGAGCTGGCTCTGAGCCCAGGCAGCCAAGCCCCAGGGACTCAGAGCAGCCACAGAAAATTTTTTCCTTGCTGGCTGCTGAATATTGGGTTAATAGCAGGAGAGCTTGAGCTAGACAAACATAAAGAAATAGAGCTTTTATTCCTAATTAGACCACTTTTTTATGATTTGAGTAAATTTATATCTTCATTTATCATGATTGTATAAGCCTTATAGCGTGTTTATGGGGGAGTAGCATTTCATTTAAAGTGTCCAATAGTGATGAATTCATTTGGCATTCACTGCAGCCATAAAGCTTGCTGCTGGGGAGAGCGTTGAGTTGTCTTCTATCCAGGAGGACCACGCACATGTTTGAGGCCATTACAATCACGCTTGTCTGATCAACAGCTGGACAATTTATTACCCATAGCACCACACAACTTCCTGTCATAAGGAGTTTGCTTCTTGAAAGAATATTTCTTCTGATGAAAAAGTAATAATAATTTGCTTCCTTTTGGGTACAGACATTCAGTCTGTTTTGGTGTATGTTTTCCTGCAGACCAGGATGGGCTGAATTGCACTGCTCTGGTAAAGAAGATTTCAAAATGTAAATGTGGTACAGAACTGGTGATGTGTCTGCCTTTTAATTTTGTATTTTTTGATGTTGGTTTTGACATTTTTATGTAGGTATAAAGAAACAACCAGTTGGTTTATTATTATTTAACCATCTTTCTTGTATTATGTGAAGTTTGACAGTAGGAGGGCTGCGCTTCAGGCTCTGCCCCAGAGAACTTGCAGGTTTTTTACTAGTAGGTTTATGTGACAAAAGACACAGTCATATCAGCAGAAATAGCCAATCATAAGTATCATAACTATCTGTAATTCAATCTGAAGCTGAATTGCGTGTGAACATAAAAGAAAGCCTCTTTGTAGCTCTTACAATGTGGGTAAAGCATGGAAACTAAAGGTGAGCAGAAGAGATACAGCTGTGTGGTTGTTGAGGGCTTGGAAGCATTTAATTCACTTCTCCAATGTGCTCTTGCTGTTCAGGTTGCCATGGTGCTGCTGTTTGAAAGGCTCTTCCAAAGTCCCCTGGCTACCCATCACATGTTGCAGCTGGTACTCAGTGCACGTCTGAATACCTGTGGACTCCACCTGCTCTATCCTCAGCAGGATGTGCTGCTCTCCTGCTCAGGTAAGGTCTCGTTTTTCTTCAGAGGTCCCATCATGTGCTGATACTGAAGTGGAGGCAAAGGTCTGTGAATGTATGAAGATGAAAAGAGACATGATGCTGTGGACATGGGGGAGAGGGTATCAGATTTACAAGAGTGTTGCTTTATCCTATATCAGTTTCCCAAAAGAAATGATAGAAGATTCTGAGCTGATTCTTTCCTTCTATTTCCAGTATTGAATATCTAGGAGTTGAATTTTTAACTCTTGATACATTTTTGTGTCTCAAACAACTTCAGTTGTGTTCTCTTGCAGTGATCTTTCCCAGATTGCAGTGCCCTGAGCTCCAGGGTTACTTGTGTGAGTTAAATATACTAAATTAGTTCCCAGTGACTTTCCTGACTGTTCTAGCTGCAGAAAATCCAGCCTTCCCTTCCACAATTTCCCCCATCCTGTTGTCCATGGGACTTAGGAAGCATGGCAAAAGTACTGATCTAGCTGTCCTGTAATTGCATTGGCTGACAAGCCATCACCAAAATATCATATTTGTGAAGAGAAGCTGGTCTGAGATAGGAGACCAGCAAGATAAGGTAAACAGAAATTATATTGGTCTCTGAACTCAAATCACTGAGTCTTTAACATTAGACTCCAGCGTTTTCACATACTGCCATGCACCACTCAGGTCTGTATTGTTTTTCCATTTCTAAAACAGAGTTAATGATGTCTTTCTTAAAGTGTGTCCAGAATATTATTAGTTGCTAATGCAATATAACTGTAGAGCAACAGATGTTACATTAGCTGCTAAGTATAGAGATTGCCCCTGTGTTCTAGCATGGCTTTTACTTCCTTTTAAGCCAAGAAGTTCTCCTGGTAGGTTTGTATGTGACACCATCACAAATACATGCAAACTATTTCTCTTGGGGAAAGGTATAGGCATGCTGAGAGAAATGGGCTTCCTTTTCTTCATGCAGAAGGTGAGTGAAGACCAGCTTAATCAGAGAAAAACTCTCCTGTCTCCCTACTCCCTTTTTACATTTGAAAACAACAGGAGCAGACTGCCTTAGAAATGGTCTTGTAGTTGGGGTTGGCTCAGTGCTGTGTAATACATTCATACTGGTAGCTGGAGAAATTAAGGACTCCAGAAATGAGTAAGAAAACCATAAAATCAGCAGTCATTAGGAGATGACAGGCAACAGATCTGCTTCAATGCTCTGTACCATGCACCATTATTTAGGAACATTTTGTATGAAGAGACAATTCATTTGAGCTGAGAACTGCTTGTGTGAGTCTGTAGATTACATCTGTATTCTTAGCTTGAAAACCTTAAAATTATTATTTTAAATATATACAGCCAGTTTCTCTGTTATCTACCTACTCTGGAGACTTCTGTTCTCGCTTCTGATTCTTATGCAACAAATGAGGTAATTGAAAATGTTTTTAATCCTCAGAGAAGAAAAAGACACACCTGGCATCTTTTTCTGACACCTGCAGTAAGAACTGAAGAGGAGCCAAATTTGCTCTGTTTCTGGGGTTACTTACTGGGCCCCAACTATGCTGACAGTAGACATAGAGAAAGGCTTGCCTGAGACATAAGGAAGAGTTGTTGCAGGAAATAAAGGAAGCCTTAGCACAAGTGCTGGCAGGGGAATAAAGGAGCCCAATCAAATATTTGCCTGGATATGTCATCTGACATCATAGTACAAAATCTGTATTGGAGGCAGAAGGAAATAATCTAGAAAAGAAGTCTGCAGATTTCCAGTTTGTGATCCCCTTCCCAGTTTTCTCATATCTGATGAACATCACAGAAAACATCTCTCTTTGGAGGCCTGTGTTCTAGTTCTTTCTTCCATTCAATCCCCCAGCATTCCTCATGGGAATGAACAGCCTCCTGTACAAGAAGTTAGTGCTGACTTCTAGGGTATCAGCTACTCCATAGTAAATAACCTGCACATTCCTTGCTATGGCAAATCTGAGGCAACCAGCTCTTCTTTCTTTAACAGACTACCTTGAATAATCTCAGATTTACTGCTGTGTAAAAACATCCAGCTGGTTGCCAGTGTGTCACCCACAGGACAGGTAACTAGTAGGTTGAAGTCCAGTAATGACAGATCTGAAAAGAGCACTTGAGTGGAATGAACAGCCTTGGGATGAGTTGTTCCAAGTTGTAGTCACATATATGTCTGTCTTTCACAGGAAAGCTTCCTTCTTCTTGTACTTCAAAGACAAGCAAGGTTCCACAAGTGGTGGCATTGGGTGTGAGAGGGCCTGAAGCATGCAGCACCTTGCAGGCCCCACGGCTGGCCAGCATGACGGACTGCAGCTCCATCAATGCCATCTACTGCAGAAGTCCAGAGGAGCCTTTCGTCCACCTGGCCCTCCTGGACAGCCATGCACAAAGGGAGCTCTGCCTCTGGTTTGGAGGGAGGGCTGCTGCATCAGCACTGCATGCTGGTGTCCTGCATCCAGACTCCCAGTGCGACAGAACAAGGTGATGGCCCTGAACGGTTTTGAACCACAGTGGTTTCCGTAGGCAAAGTGTGACATGGAGGCCAGGCAGGCACCCAGCTAGTCATGCTCTGTCCTTATCAGCCTTCTGCTAAAGGTCTCAGTGAATAAGAGTGCAGGGTGGGAGCAATCTTCCTACTTTTATAGTTCCAAACCAGTTATTACTCTGTGCAGATGTCCCTCTCTCACAGGACAGTCTCCTCTGCAGCACCTAATGTGTGTGTCAAGGTGTCAGATGTGAGGCTCTTGCAGTTGCTCCCCACTACTTGTTTCCTGGTAGCTAGGCATATAATTAATACCCTTGCAGCATCTGCTCTTGGGGCTGCTGTCCCATATCCAGCTGATCAGACTGATTTTAAACCTCCTCCAACTGTGCTTGGTGCTGGGGAAGGGCTGCAGGGTGTTAAAGATCCCTTTTCATCCTGGATACTGGGTGCCGTGTGGCACACTGGGTCAGTGGCAACAAGCTAGAGGTAAGGGAATCCACAGGCCATTGATGCTCTGTGCAGAGTGGCAAAGTGCATCCATGTAGAATTAACTTGATGCTCAAGGAGGGGTTGTGTGTCAGAGTTCAGTTCTGCTGGGCCATGAACTCTCATCATTTTTACTTTAAAGATTTGAAAAAAAAAATTTGGCAAAGTTTCATTTTCTTTTTTTATTTGTTCATTTTCCTCAGGAATGCTTTTTTCCTGTTACAGAGATGATGAATTCTGCTCGTCTGGTATAACTTAGCCAGTACAGAGCACCACTACATTCTAAATAATGCACTTGTCTTTCTCCTAATGCTGGTGATTTGGTCCATTGGGAGACAAGGTACAAACTGCAACTCAGATTGCAGTTTTCAGATTATGCTTGCAAATGCCATGGTCTCCTGGGAGTGAAAAAGCAGGATGTATTTCAGCCAGCTCAGTGGTGTCAAAGGATGAAGCAGGCAGCTTTGCCTGAGCAGCCTGTGCTTCCCAGACCCAGCCAAACAGTTTCACACACTGCAGTTTGAGTTGTCAGCTCCTGGCTTTCAGAACCACACCGTATGTTCACTGTGCTGTGATTTGTGCTTTCGGGTATGCAGGGATGTTGTGGAAGTTTCACTGGCACAAGCGTCTCTGCCAGACTTGGTTGTGCATGTTGTCCAACAGCAACCTTTAAAACTGGCTGAACTTGGGCTAAAGAACCAAAAGTGAGTAGCAACTATGATGTATCTGTGGGTAGGAAAAGTTCTGGTGATGCAGCCTGACACATTGCTCAGTTCCCAGATTTCTTTGCCAAGCTGGCTACTCTGCTTTAGCTATCTTTAATTGAACACAGAGAGCCTTGGGGGGAGTAATAGAAAAACATGTTTAGTCAGAGAGACCTTGAGGCAGCTCATGTTATGGTCAAGGGATTGAAATGGCTTTTCCAGCAAAGTAGTTTTACCAAAAAAGCTTCTGTGGCCCTGCGTTTGTTGCAGAAAGTAAGTTTGAGTCAGAACCTGGTGTAACAGCTTTTAATATTTATTGCTTTTCTTTAGCTCACATAGCCCTTTATCAACTAGGGCAGAAGCAGAAGAAGAACAGGTTGATCTCCAGGGCATGGTGCTGTCTCAACCTCTAGCAATGCTTGTCTCAAGTACCAAAGGTCAGTGTTAGGGAATGAATTGTGAGGTGTTCTGGTTCTCCTTCTCTGACAATATTACCTTACTGCAGTGCACCTGTGTCAGGACATTCTGCCTCACTGGATTGCTCAGCGCTGTAACCTGGCCAATTCTAGAGGTGGGAATGAATTTCTAGTGAAACACTGCTGCCTAAAATGAAGTGACAGAGGAGCATTATCACCTCATTCTCCTTGTGGGAGGAGCCGCTGGAGTCCTGTAGGCTGCTTAGCTTTCACTGAAGGGTGAAAAAAGAAAAAACAAGACAACACCCCACGGGAAATCTCTGCACATTTGGGACCTGATCTGCAAAGAAACAGTCATGTGAAAGACTTATCAGTGCCCTTAAACTGCATGTTTGTCTGATTAGAGATCACCTACCTCTACTGGTTGAAGAGTTGTTGTTGAGGGGATGAAATGGTTAAGACTTCATTTAGGGCAAGACTGACCACACAATCATAAAGGAAAGCACTTCAGAGGGCTAATATTAACTGGCTATCACTTGGCCCTGCACAAATCCCCCTTGTCTCTTTCTTATAATGGTGTATAACTCAGGTAGCCTGGCAGACAGCCATTGGCTTTATGTTATTTGGGATTGGTATCGATGGCAGCTGGTTGCTGCTGATGGAATGAGTCACATTCTCTGCCTCCCCTTCCTTTTATGGCCATTAATGATTCACATTTGATGTGGGCTGGTGAGTTACACCACACCACGTTCCATCTGTATTTGGGCTCAGGAAGTCACTTTCAAGCTTTGCTCCTCAGATAGATAACTCTATCATGACTCTTGGAAGAGAAGCTGAAAATGTGGTCTGGGAGCAGACACCCTGGGGTGTTTAAAGGAAAGGAAACTCACTGAGTCCTTCCCTCAGTTTTCCAGCAGCTTCTCTTTGAGACAGGACTATAAACCCATGCAGAACATTCAGAACAAATATACTGCAGCTCCCACCAAGTATATCTGCCCCTCCTAAGTAATCAAACTTTTACCAACCCTAGCAGGTGTTCTTGTTCACAGAATCCCAGACTGGTTTGGGGTGGAAGGGACCTTAAAGCTCATCCAGTTCCAACCCCCTGCCACAGGCAGGGACACCTTCCACTAGACCTGGCTGTTCAAAACTGATTTGAAATATGTGTATTATGTAAAAGATGCTTGGGTTTTAAAGTGTTATCAACTACAGAGGAAACAAAATCTTACCACCTGCAACTCTGAATTTTGTCAGTTCACATATAATTAATGTGGCACTAATGTTAGTCTGGCTCAAAGCCAGCAGAATTAAAGCCATAAACCTAAATAGACATTTTAGGCAAAGTACCCTGCCTGTCCCATCCTTGGTAATAAACATAAGCTTTCCCTTGCTTTGTTGCCGTGGCTTTGAACTACCAGGTCAGATTCCTGGGAGTACAGATATCCCTATATAAAGTCCAGAACCAAAAGAAACATTCACTGCTGATAGCTCTGCCCCCAAATCACAAGTGTAGTTGGGACACAGAGACTAAAATACTCCAACCTCATTATATCATTTGATTAGAGCTAAAAGGAAATAATGGGACAATGTAGAGGAAACCCATGTAGAAGTGATACTGAGGATTTCTCTTCAGAGCTCACTCTTGGCAGGCTGTGGAGATCTGAATGTACATTGTGTACAGAATAAAAAGCTGTATTAGGACTAGGGCAGCGTAGTAATGAAGGTGGTGTTAAAAGCAGAAATTCATGATAAGATTAGAACAAAGGGAAGACCTCAGATCAGAGGCTTTGAGGAAAAGTCTTGAGCTTGTCCTATAGTATCTAAATGGGGCTTAGACACTGCTCAGGAGGTCTTGTAGGCTCTTTCCCCTAAGCTGGCTCATAGCATCTGTTGTCACCAAAGGCAGTGAGTTTGGGATTCAACTTGGAAAACAGGAGCCTAAAAAACCAAGGTTCTAACCCGATGTAAACTCCAGTTGCTTCTACAACCTTATTTACTGGGATGAGGGATACAAGGAGAGAATGAGCAGCCAGACCTAGTGGATGAGAATTGGGTAGGAGAGAGAAGGCTGGTACCATTATCATAATAACCAAGGACAGGAGCCACAGGAGGTACCGAACCAAAGAGTGAGGTGAGGTTATGATCACAGACTGGTCCAAAGATTCAGGAGCTTGTGCTGCAAGGCAAGCTCTGGGGAAAGGTTAAAGGCAAGACTAAAGAAGGAGCAAGAGGAAACAGAAAGGTAACAGCTCAAACAGCCTGGCAAGGACTGATGTGAACTGAGAGCACAGATACCTTAAAGGTAGGTGAGTAGATAGCTAGATAGACCTGATGAGATGGACTGTCTGGGGTAGATGATTTATAAAGATATTGCTGATGACTCCATAAGCTTTGCCATTCTAGGTTGGCATCTGACAGCAGTCACTATGAGCTGGATAGAGCAAATAAACTAGAAAATACAGTGTCACCATTTGGGATGTGGATAAATTTGGAACTAGCCAATGTCAGAGTTGTCTTGCAGTGATACCGTAGCCGCTGTAAAAATAATATGCTGCTTTTCTTACCCTTTTTTTGATCTAGGGGATGTCATTTTGATGGTGTCACCTGTGATATCTCCTTGTGCATATGGTAACGTGATTTCAGTCTGTACTCGTCGGGGGTTTGTCCTGCAAGGAGTCAAACAGCTTCAGCTTTCACCCGAGCAAGCTGCTGTGCTGAGCATGACACGAAGTCAGGTACTGGAATGAATGCACAGCTCAGATGTGTAATTAGTGTCATTTTTCTTTAGCAGGAAAATCCCACCAGGCCTCAGCCTCTCACTGAGAACAGAAGTGTAAATTCATAATTGGGCCTCCTCCTCCTACATGTTTGCCTACTCCAAGTGGCAAACATGAATTTTACCACTGACCTCAAAATAAGCAAGAGCATGCAGTAGCCCCATAAACCAAAACAACAATTTCAGATCTGCAAAGGTGTATATTCAGGAGAATAGTCTTTGTCTGACAGATTCATGTTTGATTGTGTGCCTCACAGTCCCTGTGGGACTGCTTATGGCCTTTCAGCATGAAGTCTCCTGATTTAATGCATTCTAGATGGATTGCAAAAAGAGCTTTCTTACTATCAAAAATAACAACTTTTCTTCTTTTTCTCTGAAGCTCTAACATGATGATAGATTTGAGTTACAGTGCAGTTGGCATTTTGACAAGTCATCTGAAGGAAACAGCAATAATCATAGATACAAGATTTCAGTCAAGCTTAACATATGCAAGAAGTCCAGATCTGCACTTCTTAACATGATAAATCAGCCAGGAATCCTGTGACACTTTCTCTTACCAAGGAGTGGACCCCTTACTCTAAATTACCATGCTTAGAGTCATTTGCCATGTCAATCAGGAGATGCATCATTTTGCAAACTAAATGGAGTACAACCCGTCTCTCTCTAGTTGTTCTGTGATCAAGCCTGAGGAATAATGCTTTCCGTGCCCATAATATTTTGTGGAATAAACATGACTTATCTATGGAATGCTACAGCACAAATAGCCAAACATTTTGAGTATGCTCCTAAATGGCCATTTAAGAGAATAACAACAGAAACTATTGCTTCAGTGTGCTGTCTGAAGCTAAATGTTTCTGAAAAATTATCCTTTTGTTTGGGATTCAAGATCATTTTTGCATGAGTGACAGGATGGCACCACATATCAGCCGAGTTATAGGTGTTGTGGTTTTAGTCCAGCCCAATTGCAGGGCAGAACATTTTTACCTCAAGCCTCTTCCCTGAGGTTTAAATTAGGTTTCTTTGTCTCCTGAATAGATGACACACGAACACCTGGTTATTGGAAGTTACTATGGCTCAGCTGGTGTATTTTGTTGTAACTTTTTGTTTGAGCCCTATGTTGTGGTTTAAGCTCAGCCACACAGCCTCTCTCTCATTTCCCCCCTTTCTTCCCACCTGCTCCTGGAGGCATGAGGAGGAGAACCGAAAGACTGTAACTCCCACAGGTTGAGATAAGAA
>JANHGB010032220.1:0-18050 GCA_026283785.1 Coracopsis vasa | reverse complement strand
AGAAAGATGAAAAGAAACAATTCACTCTTGTTAGTAAAACTACTAAATTCTGTTATCACAACACAAACCTAAGTTAAAAGTATTTTAACCCTATGTTTTCCAGGCACTTGTTTTCGTTGTATCAGTACCAGTACGTGAAGCAGTCCATATAAGAGCTCTGAAGGACTGCATACTTTTCTTTCCCCCTGCTGAAGAGCTGCTTTTCGAGCTATACTAAGATATTTTTAGTTCTTGGTTACTAGCCACATTAAGTCCTTCCTAAATTATATTTGCTGAAGCTCAAATTAATCTTTGCATTTTTCTCCTGGTAAATCTCAAGCCTTGGCACTAATTTGGACAAATTCCTAGCCAGTATTTCCTGCTGACTAGTCTTGGCGTCCTTACCTGTTGTTAATCTGCTTCATTTTGGTAAAAGGGAGCCTTCTGTTGTTGTGGCCTGCCCCAAGAACAGAAATTGCACAGCTTTCCTTGGAGCTGTTCTAAGAGAAACCTGAATGATGACCACATTTCACAATATGCTGGTGGTATTCCAGCTGTGCACAGTAGGCATGTCCTATGTCCTATTTTGTTTGCTAAACTTCATTAGTACTTGTGATGGGCTTGTTTTCATTTTTTTTTTTACTTACTTACTTTTCTTACTTACCTTAGGAGAGGTTTATTTTCTGCAGCTGTTACAGCACTGGTCAAATGTGTTGATTCTACTTAAGCATCCTAGATGATTTTCTGCCAAATGAGAATGCTTTTGGCATCTTGCGAACTGGTTTAGAATTAGTAGTCTGAAAACTCTGCAAGTATTGTTGATGACAGTAACTTTACTATTTTAGGACTCTGCTGGTGGCTCTTAATGATCTGTGTTACATGCCAAGCTTTTATGGATTTAATATGCTGACTGATTTATATTCTTGCAATGTTAATGCAGTTCTTGATTGTTAAGAACTAATCCCTTACTCGGGCAACCTATATTCTGTGAAGGTCCTTATGTTTGATAATCCTAGACATTAAGGGGTGAAAGGGATAAGCAGGGTGTTTTAGGTGAAACCAAGCAAGCTTATATTCTGAAATTGTGTTTGGACACATATACTTGGATATATAGTGTGGGCAGACATTACTCAGAAAAGTGACTGGTTTTAGTAGCTTACTGAAGACTACTTACTGTAGTTTCGAAGCTACAACTCTGCCTAGTTCTCTGTGATACAACAGAAAATCCATCTACATTGTCACCTATAGCAGGGAAAAGCCACAGTATATCTGTTGTCATTCAGCATGGTTAATTTGAATGTCCCAAACTGACATGGGATTTTTGTTGTCATTGTTTATTCTCATTTGCTTTTGCCGTCTTGTTTAGCCCCCAAACTGACAAAATAATGGGCAAGTGTTCTAAAAATCTATTGATTTTCATGCAATTTCAATTGATATAACTTATCTGAGCCTTAGCTTGGTCAAGTTTCTGGATGATAGCTTTTAAAATAGGTTTAAATACACTGGAAAAATGCACCCACCTTTTAGAGAATTTTTCTAGCATGCATGAGTTTTGCATACTTTACACTGGTAAATTTTAAACCTATTTGACCAAGGCCAGTAGATAGGAAGTATCTGCCTTTCAGGTTCAGCCTGTTTTCGTGCACTGGGACTCCTGAAACCTTTTGTAGCTGAAGCCAAGTGGTAAGTTCTGCCCCATGCAGTGTGTTTAAAAGCCCAGTGCTTTGACCTGAGGCCAGCGGGTGTTACTTGGGTCAGGGATAGTCTCTGCTGCATTTCTCTTGGTGGCTGCAGAATAACAGCCTCTGCTGCATGGTGTCACCTACCCTGAGCGTAGGAAGTCCAGTCAACAGATGGCACAGCAAATGGGGAGTTGTTTTGCCTAGCCCCTTCCTGAAGTACTGGCGTGGTTGGCCATGGGAGCCCTATGTTGCAGTTCAGGGTTTAGGTGAGCTCATTTATATCTCCTTACCTCAGAAGGAATGGTAGGTTTGTCCTTGAGGTACTTTGGGCGCAAAATTTGGTTGGTCTTAGGCACACATTGTATATTTGTTTACACTTACTGGTACTGTTCTGTTAGCATTAGTGGTGTTGGCAATAGATTAACTGTAAGCTGTGCCTCGGGGCAGCTACACACAGCATAAGCTGTTCTGGAGAAAAGTTTTTATTGCATAAGAATATAAGAAATATATTGCATAAGAAATGTTGAGTACAACAAAGCCGAAGCAGAAAAGAGCATATCGGACAATCCTCTTAATTATTCTCTGCAGCTTGCAGAAATAGGTTCGTTCAGCTTAGTGAAGTGTGGAGTTACATGTTCAGAGCTTAGAGTTCTGGATTAAAGAAACAGGTTTTGTGAAAACTTGTGAATTGAATGCCAGGCAAAAATTCTCAACTTTAGTACAATTTTCTGTACTTAATTTGTGGACGTGTATTATGAAATTGGCCGGCTCAGCTGCTTGGGACTTCGATGGCACTTGGATTAGTCATGGAGAGAAGTCAGTCTTTGGATGTTATATTTCAGCAGCTGGTTTATTTTATATGTAAGACATTGCTATGTTTTGTTTGATGAAGAAGCCCACCAGTGGAATGCTGTTACATCATTAAATATAACTTCAATTAATATCAACTTCTAGAATGACACTTGAATTAAATATTAACATTTTCTATGCTTTGAGTAAGTAAACAAAGGACTGTGTGTTTTAATCTCCCTTCTCTGCAACGATGGATAAAAGGGGAACCTGTGTATTCAACAGCAAAACAGAAAAAAAATAAAAGCTTGACTACTCAGTTGTCTGTGTTGGTTTGGCAAGGTGAGAAAGATCTGGTTTTGGTTGCTGTTATTTATGTATTTATTTCTAATGATTTTATTTTTAAATCTAAGAATGTTAGAGAAGACTGTTTCTGCCTTTTCATTTTGCTGGAGATGCTGTATACTGTGCGGTGTGGAAGAGGTTAAATTTGATACCGACTCACAGGAGAGTCAGGAGTGTTGCAACTTTTCACAAACTCATTGGGTTTTTTTTTTTCTTTCAACATGTTTGAAATTACTCCAATAACTTCAGTGCCTCTACACAGTTTGAGTTTCACTGTGGGCTTGAAATCCTATTAAACCTGCTGCGGTCTTTACCTGTGTAGAGCAAGTTGTGGGATCAAAGGCTAGGGTAGACAAGCTCTGCCTTTCAAAAATAAATAGCTAATATGTGATCAAGGGCGGGGGGAAAGTTGATTATAGATTGTAAAAGCAAAGGATATGAATAGGAGGGCAAATCTTTTCTGTGCTTCTCTCATGGGCATGTTTAAAATACTTGACCTTTTCTACTACTCTTTCTTCATCAAAATAGCTAGTCTGTTAATGAAGTGAACATCAGTTGAAGTGCTTTCTGTCTGTACAGAAAAGCAATGATGCAGTTACACAAGTGCTGAGGACTTCAGTTCTCAGCTATTGCTTTGGACTTTTATTTTTGCAACCCAGAGTTGTCTTGTTCTTGCACTGTATTGGTTCCGGGCTCTGTGTTACACTGTGGGGTTAATTAGTGGGTGTCAGACACCTGTTTTCATGTCTTACCATAAAATGAGAATGTTATCAGTTCCTTACCTGAAAAGATGCATAACCCAGTTTTCTTGCTCTAATGTACATCATTTAGATCCTGTAATAATGGGGGACTGGACAGAATGCAGTTAGTACAGATAATTGCAAGTGGATTTAAACAGCATATGCAGAGATGTACTCCCTCTGCACTGAGGTGGTAGATGATAGAGGGGGCTATAAGATTAATTTTACATGGTTAAGCAGGCTTTAATTTCAAATTGAAAACTGACAGTTATACAAGTAATACAATTTTTGTTGTAAAAAGTAATTTACCTATCATCTAAAATTATTGTTCCATCTATGGGATAAATGTAAATGAGTTTTTTTGCTTAAGCTGTTTTCTTGGTGGAAATACATTTAGCAAAGTGAAGTGAAATGATCTAACTTCTGAAATGAAACCTTAGCCTCGCATATTTTTAACATCTCATTTATGTCACTAAGGCACATTTGGAAAAATTTTATATAGTTTGTAGAAGTGCTTAAAATTTTAAACTTCCTAAAATTTTTTTTTTTTTCAGTCATTATTTAACCTACTGGAGTTTCGAAGACTAGTTTTGAATTTCAATCCTCCTGCAAACACTCAAGACTTGCCCCGAAACCAAAAGGTAAAATTAGAAATTAACCTCCTGGTGGCTGCTAAGGGCATTTCTCCCTTGTAATTGAATTTTGTACTATTCTCTACCTCAAATTAGCATGGATTTTGTAGGCGCTAATTAACATTTCTCTGAGCTTCCGGTTCTGGATCTTGCATACATTATGTTGGCCTCACAGTATGGTATGGGGCAAGGTGTTGAGTGAGACAGAGTTCACTCAAAGTACTGCTGCTTAACCTGATTCAGTGGAAGAGCTTTGCTGGTACAGCTGTAGCAGCACTGCTGCCAGTGCATGAGCATTTCTAATGCAAACATGGCTTGTGTTATCAACCATATTTTATTCTAGTTTCCTTACACTATGCAGCTACAGGCATGCTTTTTGGTTACCCAAAGGGTTTTGATCTGTGTAGCTTTGCCAGCAGTATTGGTAGTATTGGCCTGGCAACTTCATTGTTTATTTTGGGGATGCTAATTACTTGTAACTCATGATCTGAGATTAAACTTTTGGTTATTAGCTTGTCTCTTTTGGCCTTTTCATGAGGTGATTGTAAGCATAAATTTATCCATGTTTATTCTAGTACTTATATGGGATTGGGAAGGGGGGGGCCTTGTTTCAGGTTTCTTGTGACCACACACTAGTGATAGGGTCGGTCACAGGCTGACTGAGGGACAAAACAAACCAGTTTTTCTTTCTTCATGTATGCCCTTTGAGGAGAGATACGTGGGGGCACTTTGGTTTCTACGTTGTGAAATAGAAAGGAATAAATTGGAAGAGAAAGTGTCTGTTTAAAGCATGAAGGCATTAGATCACCTGACTTAGCAAGGGCTTACAGAGCAGTGAATTTTTGCAGATCCAGAAATAAGATTATTGCCTTTTGCTTCTTTTTTGTGGGTTTTAAAAAGGAAGTGTGTTGTCGGCTTGTTCTTAGTTGTTTGGCACTTCAGGCTTGACTGGAATGTTCACTAGCAACAGAGAGCAATTAACAAAAGCAAAAGAAAATGGGCATAGAGGAGACAGTGTCCGTTTGCTAAACTTCTAGGTATGTACCATAAAAGGGAAGTTGAATGTTCAGTCAGGACTGTTTAAGTCTCTCCTGCTGCCCTGTCTCCCAAAGACTTGTACTGAAATTTTTTATTTATAATTTTCTCTATTGACTTTCTGCCTGGTATTTCATTATTCATCATATAATTTGTTTTAGTAATATCCTCCAGTACTAAAAGTTCTTTACATTAATTTTTTCAGGGTGTAAAAAGCAGTTGACATCCAAAAGGTGATATGAAATAGATAATAACAAGCTATTGTCTTTGAAAAACATCTTGCTCAAGCATTGATACTGTCAGCCTTTAGCAGTTCCACAGTGCTATTTCTTAGACATTCTGACCATAACAGAAAAAATTAAGGCTATGTGAAATGGTGTGACACCAGGCAAGTGTATGGATTCGTGCAAAGAATCTTGCTTTCTGCAAGCCTGCTAGTGAAATTTTCTGGCGGTAATTTCTATTCACTTAAATTCCACAATGAAATAACCTTGTTTGGTGTACTCCTCTGTCTTACCTACAGCTGAAAAAGGATTCTATTAATGTTGAAATATGTTTTGGGGAGAATTTAGGAAAAGAACTTTGACAAATAGGAATAAGCATTCATACCCCGAAATAGGGTGATTTTATTTCTTTATAAGGTGAAGTCAAGTAGAGGCAAATTGGTGTAGAGTTCTTGTATAAGCTATTGGTTGACAAAAAAAAAAAAAAAAGCCATGGAAATCACATCTTTGTGCTTACTTGCTTTAAAACTATTTTGACTTGGTTTTGTTTTGGTTATTTTTAATCTAGTATTAAGTACTGTATGTGACTGTCATTCCCTAGGATCACATTTCCTTGCTAAAAAAGATCAAGTTCTAATAATCCCAGGTTTTCAAGACTTTGGTTTACATCCTGCTTTTTTTTCTGTTGGTGGAAAGTAGAGTTTAATGGTAGGATCATGACAATCACTTGATTTAGAATTAAAACATGTGGTTGTACTTCAGGGAACATTACATAGCAAAGTGTTTTTTTCTTTCCTATTAAAATACTGAATCCAAATGCTGTTAATAATTCAGCAGCTAAAATTTTTAATCCAGAAGTCATTGGTATAATTTTTTGAAAAACCCCAAACCAAACAACAACCCCACCCTATTTGCCTCAGCTAATTGGAATTTGTTTTTCTGGATTTTAAACTTGCTCATACATCTGATCTGGTTTTATACTTTTTCATTTAAAATTGGTTTTTCTTACTTGGTATGGTCCTTGGCTTCCTTCTGTAGAACAGATATGGGTCTCTGAGCTTACTACAGGTTCTTTGCTCTCCCAGTTCTCTTACTGTCATATCAAACAGATTTTTTTTTGTTGTATGCAGTGAGGCCAGCTAAATATTTAGCCTCAATATCTTCAGGAAATGTGTTATTATCAGAGGAAGTGAATACTGTGTTAGAGTTTAGCACATTCTTCCCTCTGTTTCAACATCATCATTATGCCAGTGTCCTGGCATACTGGTTGCCAATAATGAATGTTTGCTATGTATTAAATGTGTAGATTGTTTAGAGACATTTCTAATCATAAATTGTTCCGACATAAGAAAAAATTAAAAAAATATTTATGCAGGCAGGATAGGTGATAAAATAGAAAATGTTTTAGATTATGAACTTTCCATGCAGTTTTTATTTCAAAACTGATTTTAATTTTTTTGTATTTTGTAGGTGTTGGTGCACCTACAGTATGCTTTAAAATTGGGAGCTGTGTGCGATATTGTGATCACCTTATTTATTAGTTCTTTAGTTTTAATGTGCAAGTCCTTTGTGCAACTGTATATACCTTGTCTTGGGGACTTGCTCACATCCTTTTGAAGATTTTAGGCTTTGTTTCATGAGAATCGCTGTTTGTTGTGGTAATGCTAACATAATCTGGTCAAGGATCATGCCTAATCCTAATGCATTAAATAGAGCTTTCTCAAAAAAAACCCAGCAAGGATTTTTCTGGTTTTAGAGAACTTTTATAGGCTTTACAGAGATATTTGTTCTGAGTAATCCTACTGACATCCGTAACTAGTTGTTCGACATAAAGACACAAAATGCTTAAAACTCAGCCAAATTAGTAGTGTAAATTTGGATAAGTAATGCAACACTACTCAGTGCTTACCTACTTCAGATTTATTGAAAGGAAGGTGAAGTATAGAGTACTCTGTGGTCAATCCTTTATATTATGCATATGAATCATCGCTGGTATTCAGTCATCTTGATAAAATATGTCTGTATCTAAAGCTTGAAAATCTATTGATCTTTTTAATAGATCACTTTATGAAAATGCTAAGAAAAAAATCACTTTCACAACTTGTTTCCCTGTTTTGCTGTTAAAAAGTGCTTTAAATATGTAAATAGAAGATGAATTTTATTCTTAAATTATGATGATTTAAAGCTGAATTAGGTTCATTTGATGAAGTCTTCAGCCTTTTCTGTGAGCATTGTTCATAATTGGCTGGTGTATTGAAAGGTGGACTAGATGAACAAGTAAAACCTGGGAGTTTACGTGACTAGAAATATTTTTTTAGTTATTATGCAGAACATATTCCAATTCATCACACACAGGTTTTAAAGCTAAAATAAACCAGACTTTATGCACGAAAAGCCTTATGCATACTGGATTGACATAGGAGTGACTAAACAAGTCTGCTGTTTGAGCATGTGAAATGTTTTGTCATGAAGTAATTCTGGTTTGACCAGCATCTGACATCTGTGCTGCCTTTTAATGATACTTACATTCAAAGTATCTGTATTTAGAGCTACTGTTCTGAATACAAGTGGGTATTACATGGATTTTAATTTAACAAGTATTTTTCAACTATCTACTTAGGGGTATGAGTGATATCCGATCTCTGTAGCGTTTGTAACCTGTGATTTAATCAATGGAATGATGGATTTGTGTTTCAGTTTACTTGCTTTTCATTATACAGGCAGAAAGTATTTCTTCTGCTTAATTCCTGGTAACCAGAAAAAGAACTCCATCTTGCCCATGAATTATACTTAAATAGTTAGGTAGAAAGGAGAGCAGGCCATCTCTCTTACTTCTGTCAAGAGAAATAATAATGATTTGTGTACACATTATAGATTTAGTCTTCAGTATAAAATAAAAGGTAATAGGCAGTGTGTAGGTTTACAAGAAATTCTCCTAGAGGTATAGGAATACTAATATATAGAAATACTGATTTCAATAAAGTGAATGGCTATTGCTGCAGTGTATTACTTAAGGCATTGTGAGTCTCAGGAGCAGCAGTTCTGTCTTAAATGCAACTCAGCTTGTCCATTTGTCCATTTGTCCGTATTTCAACTCAAACAGCCACATCTAGATGTGATTTCAGGGAGCTTTCAGTTCTGAAATGTAATCTTATTCCCAGAGAACTACATTATTTTACAAAACTGACAAGTAAAAGGCATGCAACACTACCTTGGTAGTACTACAAGTGAGCTTATATATTATTATGGTGATTAGCTGGATATACCCTTAGTTCACTGGCTAACACTTCTGTAAAGTAGATTTTTGTTACCACTTTGTTAAATATTTTAAATTCTTCTTCAAATACAGGAACATAGGAATCTGCCTTTCATGCGTGAATTAAGGTACCTGTTTGCACTTCTAGTTGGTTCGAAGAGAAAATACGTTGACCCATCAAGAGCGGTTGAAATCCTTAAAGATGCTTTTAAATCAAATGATTCCCAACAGGTAATTTCTGTGTATTTTCATTCAAGTTTGTGCATGCTTTCATATGGTTATCTGGCAATAAGAAATACTTTAAATGCACAACAAAAATTCAAAATATCCACAGAAAAGAAACTTACCAGTTTTTGAGCTTTTTCTCTAATATTATGTGATCTCTGGTCACTTTTATAAATAAAATAGAATCTGGTCAGCGTGACTATTTTATTCAATACACTTTCTTGCTGTTATTTTAGAAAGTAACCAATAGTTTCACATTCTTGCTTTTGGGGTTTTGTTTCTAAGTCTGTGGTTTTTGAAAGAGCTTTATTCTTGTGCGCTAACAATGCTTCTAGGGCTGGTACAGTCCTATTTGTAGATACTAGTTTGGAGGATCCTAATACTTTTATTCAGGATTCTTGCCTAAATCGTAGGTATATTTTAGTTTTCTGAGAAACACTTGGTTTCTTCATTTTTTTTCCACATGTGGTTATGTGGTGAAAGTATTTAACTACAACAGCATTGCTGAATTTAGTGCTCGATGAAAGTAATATTAGTCACCACTTGTTAGATACCAAAGGTTTTGAACAATGGGATTCATAAAATGCCTTTGGACTAGCATGGTATGAAAGCTGAGCCCAAGTAATAAAGATCACAGGACATTGTAATGGCTGAGAAATACCAGAGCCTTAGTATGCCTTAAAAGCCACCTATAAAAAAAAACGTTCATGGCATAGTCTTGGTTATGGTGTGATTTTGGAGCTGTTGTTAAGAGGAATAAAGCTATACTGATCTTGTAAGGTGACACTTTATTGTATTCTGTTACATATGTGAACATATACTGATCACTTTATATTTTTTCCACAGCAAGATGTTAGTGAATTTACACACAAATTATTAGATTGGCTAGAAGATGCCTTCCAAATTAAAGCTGAAGAAGAGAGGTAAGGTTTGGTTTTGGGGGGTTTTTTTTGGGTTTTTTTTTTGTTTTTTTAATTTAGTTCCGTATGCCGAACGTTTTAATGGGAAAAAGCAAACTGAGCAACCAAAAATCCACATCTTGTTATATGGCAGAAAAAGATCCAACGCTGTAGCTTGTTTTAATTCAATGTACCTTTCTTTTTCCATGAATTGTCTATTTTCATCATCTTGTTTCATGTTAGAAACCTTGCTGAATGAAGTCCAAAGTATATAAAGAGTAGAGATGTGGTTTGTACATAACCAATTAGGCTTTTTGTTTGGTGGTGGGTTTTTTTGTGGTTTTTGTTTGTTTGTTTGTTGGTTGGTTTTTGTTTGTTTTGTTTCTTGTTTCTTTTTATTTGAAAGCAGCTTTTCTTTTCAATCCTGTAGCTTAAATACTTGAAACCTTGCTCTTGTTTCTCTTCTCAGAGGTAAATACTCATTGTTTGTATATCTGTACACTGTCTTTATGAATATATCATTGTTTCTAGAGTGTCGCAGGAAATGATTTTTACACGGATTTTGTACAATTTAACCACTCAGGAGTTGAGTCTGATTTACATAATTTTTCCTAGAATTAAGCGCTTCTAAAACTTACTGCAAATATGTGAATCATTATTATTGACATTAGAGGAAAGTGCAAAACTAAAGAGTATCTGAGTAAAACAGCATTTTCATAATGAATTCAGAATATTCTGCTTGTAGTTTTGTGACAGTTCAGAGCGTTGTGTTTGATTTCTTGCACTAACATGCTTTCTGTTTTCAGGGATGGAGAGAAATCAAAGAACCCAATGGTGGAGTTGTTTTATGGACGATTTCTAGCAGTAGGTGTACTTGAAGGTATGCATCTGAACTTACTTGGACTTCTATGCTCATGTCTGCTTAGTGCTTGTCTAAGTTTGTAGCATTTTAGCTACTTTTGCAGAGGTATTCTTGGAGACTACAAGTTCAGTCTGTGACCAAAGGTTTGTCACAAACTGTCATGAGAATATGAGACTGAAGTTAAACCGAGCTGCAATGGTCCAGAAAGATTTTTTTTCAATAACCTTCAAGAGCTGAGTGTATTTAAGTGCAGGAGAAGTTAGGGTGAGATGCTGACAGAAAATGCTTGCAAGAAACTATCATCGGGGCACCTTTTGCCACTTACTAATGGTATATGGAAGGCAAGTTACTGTATTTTGTTGAGCTAGTCTCTCACACTATTTCTGCTTCATTTAATGCAATTTAACATTTCAGTTACTGCATTTTCTTCTGCACAATTCCTGGTATAGATAAGTCACCCTCTTAAAAATACAGTCCGTTGATAGCAAGTCAGTGGAAACCTGTGCAAGGGCAGTGTCAGAAAGAGTACTGAAGAGGAGGAGACTGTACAAGCTTCCCTTTATCTTATCTGCATATAATTAGTAGATCTGCAGAGTTGCTGTGTTCTGTGTTTCCAGGAGGACAGCAGTTGTGAAAATATTCTAATGTTGGTGATTCTGTCCCCCACCCCGAGACTGAATGATTCCTGAGGTGCATTTGAATGAAGCAGCTGTAATCTTTAAAGGAATTCCAGGTTGTTGCTCTACCTGGAACAGTATATCTAATGATTTGTTTTCAGACTTAAACATTCTGCAAATTTCTTGCTACTAGCTAGCATTCCTGCTTCTTTGCATTCAGGTACTTTCATCCCTTATGTTCTCATCTTAACTGAGGAGATACGTAAAATCCAAACCAATGGAAAGAAACTAGCTGATGTAAGAAGACTTGTTACTGACTTTAGGATGAAATAAATTTAAGTTGTAGATTGAAAGCTTGTCACTCACATTTCTCCTCATGTTTGAGCTTGCATCTTCATACACTGTTACCAAATCATGATCTTGTTTTCAGGACAGAAATCATGAGTGTTCTCTTTTGTGCTTTATTTTTGCAAAAAGTACTTATACAAAGGGCTGTTTCATACCAGCAATTCCACTGACTTTGCTGATACAATGTAGAGTTGTATTACTGAGCTGCTATTTGCAGGAGGAGGACTTTGATTTATATGTGTAAAATTTCCCGTACATTTGTGGTGCCAAGTCATCTTGAGTTTTGATTATTACCAAGAGATGCAAAAACAATATAAAAAAATGGGCTGAAGAGGAAAATACAGTAATTTTCAATATTAGATTAAAGTGACTTTCTCTAGTAGCTCGTTTTCATACATACAATTGAATTGCTTAATAACAAAATGTGGGTATTGTTCGGTAGACTAGGCAAGATGACCTAGGATTGTTAGGCTTTTTTTAAAGGCAAAGGTTTGTTCCTAAAACCTTAACTGTTTAATTTCTTATGTGAAGGTAAAAAGTTTGAAAACACAGAGATGTTTGGCCAGTATCCACTCCAGGTTAATGGCTTTAAAGATCTGCATGAGTGCCTAGAAGCTGCAATGATTGAAGGGGAAATTGAATCTCTCCATTCAGAAAACTCTGCAAAGTCTGGTCAGGAGGTGAGTCAAGTTCTCCTGTGGACTTCTGTCTGGGGGTGCTGTAGGGCTCTTTAATTTTCATTGGGATTTGTGGCTGTTTATGTGACCTGCTGCTGTGTTAGGTTCTGATACCTGACAGAACTGGGTTGTTAATCTGAGGGGTTTGTATCTCTCCAAGTATCCAGAGTATTGTCCTTTTGAATATTTCATAAGTCACAAAGTTCATGCTTATTAAAAGCTGGCACAATCAAGTGCTTACAGCGGTAATTTGGAGCAGGCTGGTTCCCACCTGTTGCTGATACTTGATCACCAGAGAGGTCATGGGTGTAATGTCCTGTGGTAGCTGACTACTGCTGACTGACTTGCTGCCCTGTGCCATGCTGTAAAGAGCACCCATGAGCTGTGCATTTGACTGTTGCTTCAAAGCATTGATGTTATTCCTCTATGCCTGTCTTGTAACTCCTCAGCACCCTAGCCTTCTTCCCCTTCTTCGGATGTTTCGCAGCATCCTTCCCTTTGCCCCCTAACCTCCTTGCAGCAGTGTGCAGGTAATTCATGTTCTGTGGGCTGCTCTTTTTCCTCAGAGAGCTCTTCCTAGAGTAGGAGGCTGCTGAATGTCAGAGCATGCTGAAAGCATGAGTGGATGGGTTCAGATAGAGCCCCATTAAGAAGTGGGATGTGTAGTGTGTGGTGTTGGGGTGAGATGATAAACAACAGAAGTCACAGATGACAGAAAAGAGGTAGTTGGATCAATAGTGACTGTAGAATGAAGAGGGAGAGTATGCCCTGAAATGTCTCTTCTTGTTGCTGGCATGTGTGTATATGCCCAGCATTTTTCTCTGGCAGAGCTCTCTAACAACACGTGCGTTACTGATGTGGAAATACGGAAATTCCCATTGCCTGTGGAGGCTAAGCTGCTTTTTCTTCAGGCAGTTGTTCATGTTTCATCGCAGTTATTCTAAAGATGTGAAATCTTAGGAGATTTCTTTTACTTAAGTAAAAAGTTCAGATGTAGTTTCTTCCTTGATGTCAATCTTTTGCAGTGATGAAATTTTGCTTTCTTTAATCATATCAACATATACAAAGGGTTTCATTACTAAGCCTAGTGACATACGCTGAAATCATCCTCCAGTCTAAATTTCTATTTCCAATTTTGTGTTATCAACAGAAGTTTTATAGTGTCCCTTTTGCAGTTCCTTTTTCTGGTCAGCTATTGCTGATCAAATATTGATCAACCAAAGTGGATGTTAACAAGCATTTTCAAATGTATTTACACATCTTACTGGATGTGTTCTTCTTTTGCATGATTTTTCCATTTTATTTTATGTTTTTTTGTTTTCTTTTTTTATTCCAGTGCTTGCAGAAATGTGTTATTACAGTGAGCATGTTTCCTGAAATATAACTGAAAGGGAAAAAAAAATTCTCTTAAATATCTTGATACAATACAAAGCCCAGTTCCTTTATGCAAGTTGAAATCTTGTATGTACCTAATACAGGAGTACAATTGTTCATCTTATGGACTGAAGAATGTCTTGCAGTTAAAATCTGTGTGCAGTCATGCATAAAATGTCAGTTCAGTTATGAATGCTTGACTAGACATGTCAGACTATTTTTATTGCTTTGTTCTGATTTTGAGGTTTTTTTTTCACCTGTAATTTCAGTGTCTAGAGTGTTAAGATTTGTGTTTTGTGAAACTGTCAGGGTTTTAATCCGCTTGGCTTTTTAGCATGTGGAAATGGACGTAAAATAGTCATATGACAGATTGACAACATTGGCAAAACAAGAAAGGTAATGTGTTAAGTCCAAATTTAGAAAAACATTACTGCATTATTACCAGTGCCAAGTAAATTGATTACATTTCCCTGAACTGGAGTCATTTATTTATAGTGGTTGCTGCTGTTAGTAGTTATGTTTAAACATAGTGCCTCAAAGGGGTTACAGGGCATTGGAAAGTTTGGAAGTACTGAAGGAAAGTGAATTTCTTGTTTTATCTGAGTCTGACTCTGCTGAACAGACTTCAAGTGGCATTCATCCGAGATGGTAGATATCAAAGCTTATAGAAAATAACGTGGTAGTCGCATGTATGGAAAGATCCTGAAAGTAACATTCTACTTTTTTTCCTCACCGTTGCCTTGAATGGGGTATTTAGCTTGTTTATTATCATTATTGTTACTGCTATTATTATCATGATGCCTAAAAGCCTCAGCCATGGATTTTGGTGTCAGCAAGCAAGCTAATGTACAAACAAACAAACAACAACAACAAAAAAAGGAGACATTCTCTGTCCCAAGGGCTGTAAATCCAAATTCAAGAGAAGATGGAGATTGATTTCACATACTTGGAGTTAGAAGATAGGAAAAATGAGAGAATGTTTGTCAGTGTCATGGTTGATAAACTTCAGAGCATCAGCAGCTTAGTCATCACTAAGGAGTTTGGGGGCCTTGCAATAAAAGAGTTTAAGGGGGAAGGGTTGTGGTTTGGCTTTGCTGACTTCAGCATTGAAATCTATTGCTGCATGAAGTTTCTGCAAGAGAAATGTTATGATCTCCTTTAAAACTGAAAAGGTGATTAGTGGAGGCTGATAAAAGCAAAAAAAGGGAAGGCAGCTTACTTTGCATGTAAGCAGATGAGAGGAGTGATGCTGAAAACAACAAACAAGGAAAATTCAGCAACATCCTGGAAATCTGTTAGTGTGACAAGGCTCTCTGCACTAAGGTGAGGCAAGAGGAGAAGGGAGGAAACACTGCACTGAGATGTGGAGTAATGAGAACCTAGACCTGAGTTTTAGCCATGAGCACAGAAGGAAAAGACTCTTTTGGAGGTATTGTATGAAAAGACTATTCAAGACATTTGGCTGGATGGGAGAACTCGAAGCAAGGCCCAAGTCAAATGCCACGTGTGGGCTATGGACATTGGTGTCAGAAGTATGTGGCAGTGGTGTCTGCGGCAATCAGGGAAGCTTGAATGGATGTTTAGTGTCCTGGTTTCAGCTGGGATAGAGTTAATTTTCTTCCTAGTAGCTGGTGCAGTGCTGTATTTTGGCTTTAGTCTGAGAATAATGCTGATAACACACTGATGTTTTAGTTGTTACTAAGACTGAATTCATCTTGTACCTGAAACCAAGTATGTAAGGAAAGAAATAAGGACTGAAGTTAGACCTCTACTGAATACTCAAAGAAAACTGGGATAAGGTGATGATAGGATGGGTTCTTCCATGGACAGATTAACAGTGGTTAGTGACATGAGCAGAAATTTCAGAAGAGGTTGTTAGTATGGAGGAGATTTAAAGAAAAAGTATGACTTCTGCAGCGCCAAGAGAGCTGGTCTCACAGCTCAGAGTACTCACTGATCCTGCTTCAGAGTTCACTGGGAGCTCGGAGTGATACTGGGTGAATGAAAGGGTCAGAAACTTGAGCCTGAGGGAACTAGCGGGAAGAGCATTTGATACAATGTAAACAACCCTTTCAGTGGCATGGGAGAGTTAAAAGAGGACAGGACAGTTGGCAAGGCAGGTGGGTTCAAGTGTAGGCCTCTTTTAGTCTGAACAAGACAAATGTGAAAGGAAGAAGCCTTTGTGCCTGCTCTGCTTTAACACAAATAGTGATAGATGAGTTGGAAAGCTCTGATGCGTAATGGATGACAAATGGTCTCTGTTCACAGTGAAGGGGAAAGATGGGAACTTTGCAAAGCTTATGCTGATCCGCCCTCTAAAACCAGTTTCTCTTATACCTGTGTCAGTCTGCAGGTATTGTACCATTATTACTAATGTTCTGCTATTGGAAGGCATTCATTGTGGGGTGTTCTGTTTTTTCTTTTGTTCAGCACTGGTTCACTGAGCTTCCTCCTGTCTTAACTTTTGAGCTCTCAAGATTTGAGTTTAATCAGGCTTTGGGGAGACCAGAGAAGATACACAACAAATTAGAATTTCCTCCAATTTTGTATCTGGACAGGTACAGTATAATATTATCAACAGAGTCCGAGTATGAATATGAATTACATCTCATGAGTTTGGTAAAGTTGCTGGTGCATCTTATCCTTGCTTAAATCACAGTAAATTTATTTTTTAGCTAGACAAGTTAAAATTTCCATGGGTTTCATCTGTTTCAGAAAATACACATAGATAACTATTTAAGACATACTGCTACATTGTGCCAAAACATTCTTGCACTCCAGTCTTTAACTTATTGCTAGATAGTGGTGTACTCAGGAAAAATACTTTGAACAATCGCAATTTATAAGTCCAATTGGGAAGGAGGGTGACAAGTCAGCTATTTCATGATGTACTACATAGACTGCATGGTTTGAAGAGGATTCTCAACATCAGTGCATGCAGTTTATGTGTTGAGGTGAGATACCATGATGCCTTTCAGTTAGATGCTGAGTTTTTATTTGTGAGCCTAATTAATGAAACAGGAGTATCGCTATGTGGTTGCTTCCTAAACTATCTAGTTTAGAAGCTTTCTAATACATGTTTGTCATCCATAGTGTGAACTTTTGACACTGGGTGGAAAAAGCATCTTCAGAAAGTTGTGGAAGGGAAGGTTTCACCATTTTCTTCTCAGTCCTGCTTTACTGCTTAGTGTATTGTAGGTTCTAGAGAGTGTGAGGTTTTTATTAGTACTAAGTGGTATGGCTGATGGATAGAGACCTCAGTTTCAGTGCTTCGATACTGTGGGCTGACACCTCTTTCTAAATTTCATGTTTTACAGGTATATGCACAAAAACAGAGAAATAACAAGAATTAAACGGGATGAAATCAAGAGACTCAAAGAGTACCTCACAGTTTTACAACAGAGATTAGAACGGTACTATAGATAACTGTAAATGCAAATAATATTATGGGCTACATAGAATCAGTCCTTGCAGCTATTTACTTTGTATGTAGTTTTTTTGCTCTAGATTTCCTTTCTGCATCTCTTTTCTTTTACTATTTTCTTTGGAAACTGTGTATAAGAGCAGTAATTTTGATGCATGAAACATGTTCGGAAAGGGTTTCTTTATTTAATTGCAGTCAACCAGAAAAAAATAATTTTTTTTTTTTTAATTTATTGTTTGTATACGTGAGTCATGGCATTAATACGTTTTATGGTTAACAGATATTTAAGCTATGGTTCTGGTCCTAAACGATTCCCCTTGGTAGATGTCCTGCAGTACGCCTTGGAGTTTGCCTCCAGCAAACCGGTGTGCACGTCTCCAGTTGATGATCTGGGTGCTAGTGCCCCTGCCAGCAGCACGCTGCCAGCCCAGGCCCCACCCAGGTAAGAGCTGCCTCCTCCTGCTCTCCCAAGGCAAAGGGCCAGTCATCCCCTTGGTGCAAAGCTGACCGCTGAGAGACGGGAGGAAGCTTACCTGCCATGTTCACCAGTTTAATACAGCTAGGCATATTCTAAGGAGTAAAGTTTCTGCTCTCTTCCTAGAAGTATTTTTCAGGACAACAGATGACTTAAATAAAACAAAATGTTAATAATCTGGGTTTGTCTCATGTGCTTATAAAAATGCCTTTAGGTGGAGAATTATTATTTTCAAATAAGGCACAATTCCACCTAAAATTCCAAATAGAGATAGTATCTGGTGAAGTCACTGCTTCCTAATTGCATTGTTTAACAATCTTAATTTGGTCAGTATGTGTGTGCTGCAGAGCTTCAAGGTTTCTGGTGTACTATTAACCTGTTGATTTAGCCCGGACCCGGGAGAAGTTGCATTCCAACAGAGTTTTAGTGGTTAAGCAAGTGATCCACAGGAATGGTGTTTTGCCGAT